>JAVQJF010062351.1:0-21535 GCA_036023855.1 Gadopsis marmoratus | reverse complement strand
GCACCGTGGAGCTCGATTGGCATTTGCCATAGAACACCAGAATTGGCAGGTCCTCCACTGGCGCCCTGTGCTTTTCACAGATGAGAGCAGGTTCACCCTGAGCACATGTGACAGACGTGAAAGGGTCTGGAGAAGCCCTGGAGAACGTTATGCTCACCGTAACACCATTCAGCATGACTGGTTTGGTGGGTCAGTGATGGTCTGGGGAGGCATAGCCATGGAGGGACGCACAGACCTCTACAGGCCAGACAACGATACCCTGATTGCCAGTAGGTATCGGGATGAAATCCTTGGACCCATTGTCAGACCCTACGCTGGTGCAGTGGGTCTTGGGTTCCTCCTGGTGCACGACAATGCCCGTCCTCATGTGGCGAGAGTATACAGGCAGTTCCTGGAGGATGAAGGAATTGATACCATTGACTGGCCCCCACGCTCACCTGACCTACATCCAATAGAAAACCTCTGGGACATTATGTTTCGGTCCATCCGACACCACCAGGTTGCACCTCAGACTGTCCAGGAGCTCAGTGATGCCCTGATCCAGATCTGGGAGGAGATACCCCAGGACACCATCCTTCGTCTCATTAGGAGCCCCAACGTTGTCAGGAATGCATACAAGCACGTGGGGGCCATACAAACTACTGAGAACCATTTTGAGTTGCTGCAATATTTCAGCAAAATGGACTAGCCTGCTGCATCATTTTTTCACTTTGATTTTCGGGGGTGTCTTTGAATTCAGCCCTTTGTAGGTTGATAATTTTGTGTTTTCAAAGTGTTCCTTTAATTTTGATTTTCCCATAGCTTTTAAAGGTTGAAATGTAAATAACCGACTTCTGGGTAAAACCATTTTGGGAGCTATTAGAAGTAATAGAGGCTCATCCACCAGATGCTTGGCTCTGTGACTCAAATGCAATCCTCCGAGCAAAAGTCTCACATGTGAAGGAAAAAATATGATTACGTGACAGGCAGAAGCTGGGGCTAATAGAGGCTTATTATCTCTGGTTGCACAAAGAAGAGAGGCAGTAATCTATTCTTGTGCAAGAGGCAGTTTCGTTGTCATGGCAACTGATATCCATTTTTATCCTTCAGCCGGCAGGTTGTGTAGGCGGGACTTCCGAGCATTTCCAAAGATAATACTAAGTCAAGATGGTCGACCTGCTTTTATGCTTCCAAGTGCTGTTTCAAATATTCATTTTTGTACATTATTATATTTTTCCAAATGTAGGCTAGTGACTCCCAGATGAATAAAAAGCCTCTGCACTATCAGTAGACATAGACTGCTGCAATGTCTAACCGTAGTAGCATTTAAAAAATCACCGGAAAGAAATGACTGACAGCAGTGCAGTTAGCTTCGCAAAGTTAGCATTACAATAAAAAGTCCCATACATAAAAGAGATATTAAAGGGTGTAACCGCTTATTAAGGATACACGTTGGAGTAAAGCTTGGCATAAAATTGCTATGAGATAACTCTTGTTATGATATAGCGCCATATAAATAGAATTGAATTGAAATTGACATGAACAAAAGAAAACGGAAGTTATTTTACGATATTCTCTTGTTCCTGTACATCATCTCTGGTTAAAAAAAAAAAAAAAAAAAGAATCAACAACATTTCCCACAAGTCTTTGCCGGTGAACCGTCACCCAAAATGTCAGCACCCTAGGAACTCATGCACCGGGGTGATTGTAGGAATATTTACTTTCTAGAGTCGTGTACATTTATTGCCGTGACTGTCCACCAATGGTGACGACACAGAACTATTCCGCAGCTAGCTAGCTAACGCCAGCTAACGCATATTATCCTCTATCCTGCTGGGCAACTTAACGAGAACATGTCATTTTCTCTAGTGAAACGGTGCCGTCAAACACCCCTGTTAAGACGCGTTTTACAGTTGAAAATGTACAGAAGGAAAATACAAAACGACAGCATGTCGTACACTCTGTTGAGGCACCGCTGGATGAACCGGCCGCCCGTGTTCTCCAGCTGCAGCTTCAGGATGAGCAGCACGCAAACGGACAAGGTGACTTAACACAACCTTCTATTCACAAAGCTGTTCCGCGCCATTTATGCTTCTGTTCTTGCCCCGTTTAGAAATAGACATAATTATATGTTTCTTGAAGATGGGTTATTTTTGCTTTTAAGGATGCTATTGACCTGTCGATGTTCCCTGTGGACAAAATCAGGAACTTTTGCATCATTGCTCATATTGACCACGGAAAAAGCACGTTGGCTGACCGGCTGCTGGAGATGACAGGTGTGTTTTGCTGCATTTGTGCCTTTTTTGCTGGATGAAATAAACATTTTCACTGACCTCAAACACGTTTACGCAAGAGTCATGCCACAATGGTGGCTCGAGGAGCACATTTGAGGTTCATGGCTAGGTTTAGGTGTGAACACATACTGGTGATAAGGTGATCATGTCATGTATTGGTTTGTATGCTCTCAGCATTGATCAGGGTCATTCTGATCTGGGCGTGGCTGTTAGTACTCAGTACAAAACACATGACATCAGCTGTTCATAAAATGATCACAGTTACTAATGGACGTCATTGACAAACAGGTGCCATAGCAACGACCGAGAAGAACAAGCAGGTGTTGGACAAGCTTCAGGTGGAGCGAGAGCGAGGGATAACCGTGAAGGCCCAGACGGCCTCGCTGTTTTACAGCCACCAGGGACAGCAGTACCTCCTGAACCTCATCGACACACCGGTAAGAGCTCAGCTGGCTGTGATGTCGGGAAGAAGAAGGACGTGCACTGAGGTCTGCCTGGAGTTTCTGGATAACTGAGTGGAAAAATGTTTCAGGTCAAATGTATTTGACAGTTTGATTTGAACCTGCAGCTCGTGAATTGTTAGCCTTGATTGAAAATCCGCCAAACCTACTTCCTTTCATTCATGGCTGCTACTGCTGTGACTTCTCAGTACTGTGGCAGCGCCGAGGTTTCCCAACCATACCTGAAAACGCAATCAAAATGAATAGATGGAATGACAGATGGATAATGTCTAATATCATTACAATGTTTCATGTGGAAAAGTTGCATTTTGCAGATTTCAACTTTGCAGCATCAGCTCTCTCATCCAAAACACTTATTACAGTAACACCACTCCTTAAACGGCCTCTCATGAAAAAAGCATAGATCAGTTCTCTACAAAGGGAGATGTCAAAGTAGGTTTACAAATCTTTTGCTATTGTTTGAGTCTCCGGCGCTGTGCCTCTCTGCAGGGTCACGTTGACTTCAGTTATGAAGTGTCTCGATCGATTTCTGCATGCCAAGGTGTCCTGTTGATCGTCGATGCCAATCAGGTACAAACCCAAATTTCTAGCTCTCAGTTTTCTCAGTGAAGCATTGTGGATGCACAGGACGTGATGCGTGCAATGCAGTTGCTGATAATTTGTTGACATGTGAAGGGGGTTCAAGCGCAGACGGTGGCCAACTTCTACCTGGCTTTTGAAGCTCAGCTGGCAATCATCCCTGTCATCAACAAGGTGCACTGAGGCCTACTTGCTTTTGGTTTAATCACACGTTATTTTTCTACTTGACTGCTGTCCAGCGTGCTGTTCTAATGTTGACGTCTCTCCCTTAGATTGATTTGAAAAACGCCGATCCAGAGAGAGTGGAGTCACAGATTGAAAAGGCGTTTGACATTCCACGTGAAGAATGCATCAGGGTGAGCTGGAGCATGCGAAAGCTGCATTTTAGCTTTCAGTGTCGCTTATCTGAGCATTTTCTCTTCATTTGTGATCTCGTCTTATATCAGATCTCCGCTAAACTTGGAACAAATGTTGAAAAGGTTCTCCAAGCGGTTGTGACCAGAATTCCACAGTAAGAAGGTTAATTTTGTTTCATTTCTCACATGAAATATGTTTGACACATAGAAGTCAAGCTTTTATTTCCCCGTTCTTGTATCCTCAGGCCTGTGGCAAGTACCGCTGACCCATTTAAAGCCCTAGTGTTTGACTCCAATTTCGACCACTATAGAGGAGTGGTGGCCAACATCGCCGTGTTTGGAGGTCGGGTCAGAAAAGGGGACAGGATCGTGTCTGCACATTTCGGCAAAGTCTACGAGATCAACGAGCTGGGGCTCCTCCGGCCAGATGAGCACCCGACACAGAAGCTGTACGTGGCATTCTTCCTCATCTCATGTCATTTCTCCCACGTGTTGACTCACCCAGTAGCGCTGATATTGAGGTCAGCGCTGAAATGGCTAGTCAATTAATCAATCAGTCATTCGACAGAAACATAATCTGCAATCATTATGATAGTTGAGTTTAGTCATTTATGCCATTTTTTTTAAAGCAAAAATATCAAAGGTGCTGGTTCCAGCTTTTCAATTGTGAGGATTTGCTGCTCTTTTAGTCATATGTGTTAAGAAACGGAATATCTTGAGGTTTTGAAGTGTTTGTGAAGTGAAGCTTGATTTGCAGGATATTCTGATTGGTTTTGTCACCATTTTCCAACATTTTATAGACCAAACGATGAGAAAATCATCAGCAGAATAACATAGTATATGATATGTATATATATATTTAATATATTTAAATATATACATATTTCTTTGGGAGTAAAATAACACTTTGTGAATTAATTACTAGGATGGATTTTTCTCTATTTTTAAAGAAATGTGTTTCATGTGCCAACTGACTCAGTGGTCTTCTGATTTGATAATCATTTTGGCATCTGTGTAGATAAATTTGGAAACTCTTTGATTCGCGCTCATATACTGTATCTGATGAATGTCGTTTGGACCGAAACACACACGAGCTAACCCGTCAGTCACTGAGTCAGTGTTTCTCTGACACACTTTTCAAATGTATTAATGATTTAAAAAGAGAGGAGAGTTTCTGCTGAGCTAGATTGTCAGTGAAATTCAGCGTAGGTTTATTTAAATTATGTCCATTGTAACAGAGATGTAGACTGTCCTTAATTATATAATGTAATACATCTTTTGAAATCTGATTCGGACATTGCCACTGCAGCCATCATTGAATAATAATAATAAGCCAGCCATCTGTACTGTACGTCTACAGTGTGTTTGTAATAAGCACGGGTCCACACGGTTGATTAACGCTGTTTGGTTTGTCCAACTGTCCACTGAGATTACATTGCATTAGAGAAAATCTCCCCGACTGTTGTGTAGGTTTGCAGGCCAAGTGGGCTACGTAATAGCAGGGATGAAGGATGTGAAGGAGGCCCAGATTGGTGACACGCTGTACCTCCAGGAGCAGCCAGTGGATGCTCTTCCAGGGTTCAAGCCTGCTAAAGCCATGGTCTTTGCTGGTAAGAATAAGTGTTCTCAGATCAAAGTCTTGAGGATTGAGGATACCATCCTTTCAAAGCCCCACATGCATTTTGACACTTATCCAGTACATGAAACCCCTTCAGTGCATGTTGCGTTTCACGAGCTGCTTCTGTGAGTGCAGTCAGTGCTTTGAAAATGTATAAAAAGAGTCCTGTGTGCTGAGGATGTGCACTCTCTTTTGTTTTCCTGTCTCCCCCCCCCCCCGCCAGGCATGTATCCGACCGACCAGTCGGAGTACCCGGGCCTTCGCAGCGCCATTGAGAGACTGACCCTGAATGACTCAAGCGTCACAGTGCAGAGAGACAGCAGTCTGGCCCTGGGAGCAGGCTGGAGGTGAGGACGACTGTTGAATGAATTAGAATGAAAAATGCCTTTGAGACGTTAACCATGGAGGAGCTTGTTACATACACTGCAACAGCGGGTAAAAATGACAGTGTGGATATGGAGCAGTGCAACCCCCGAAAGGTTTAGACCCGCTCAGGAGTCTTTTTACTTTTTACTTTTTAGTAAGTAATTTGCTGTTGCTCAAAAGTCATCCTCTTTTTCCTAACAGGCACCACATTTAGGGGAAGTCTCTTCTTTCACTGGTTTCTACACAAATTTGCACAACATATGATATATGTGTATATATATTCATGAGGGAATTAACAAACTTCCTTGGGACATACTTTATGTTGCCAAGATTTGCATCCAAGCAATAGTTTATTTATCATGATAGGTCATATCAATCCAGATGGTGTAAATTTGATTCCGCTAGTGCCAGTGATTTAGATCATTTGGAAGCATGAAACTGCACTGTAATAGCAACGAGTCTTACTCACTGCGTTGAACTCTTTCCAAACAGGCTCTTTGTAATTAAAAGCTTGAATATCAATTATAAAACTTGAGCGATCCTCCCCTGTCCCCCTGCAGACTTGGCTTCCTGGGTCTTCTCCATATGGAGGTGTTCAATCAGAGGCTGGAGCAGGAATACAATGCCTCTGTCATAGTAACAGCGCCCACCGTGCCCTACAAGGCTGTCCTCTCTTCAGCCAAGCTCATTAAGGTAAGAGCCATTTCCTGCTCGTATATTTTCCCGGTCTCAAGGTGCAATTTCAGCAAAAAGAAAGTTTGAACGGACTTGGAAATGAGTGATAATTGGAGGCTCTCTGGTATTTGCTGGTGTGCTTTCCTGTACAATGACGCATAGGAGACACTTGATGGGAAGTACTTGAGGTGACAATCAAAATGTTCTGTCGCAAAGGCAAAATCACAGCCAGTGTGAATGCATGATGTTCTCGAACCGAGTTTCCTTTTCTCTCTCGTGAGATGAGTAATGGAATAAATGAACTATAATAAAGGTGTTGCACGAAGGTAACTTTTTACAGCCATATTTCTGGCCTGCATCAAAACATCAGCTTTTGGGTGGAGAACCGCTTTAAAATCGAGAAAGCCTTTGGAAGGACTTTTACTGGTTATATTTGGAGGTTCAAATCTCGTTGCTTCTGCCTGCAGGTGCACGGCAGCGAGGAGATAACCATCGTGAACCCGGCTCAGTTCCCAGACCGATCGGTTGTGTCGGCGTATTTGGAGCCTATGGTGCTGGGGACCATTCTTTCTCCAGACAGTTACACCGGCAAGATCATGACTCTCTGCTTGGTAAGAGGAAAGTGGAAAATGCAGCTGCAATGAGTAACAACTGTTGTCTATACTATTTAACCTGAATGTGTTTCCATTTGCTTGTGTACCGCTAACATTTGTATCTGTATGGAAGACGATTATGGCCACACGGGAAACATTTAATTGAGTTCTGAGTTTAAATTCAGAATTGAGAATTTTTTCACATTTGGCCCTAATCGACTTCCTCTGCCTTGTAAACATCATATTTAAAGTTTAGACCTTTTTTTTTTATAGTAAGTGAGAGAGCGATGCTGTCTGAAAACTCACAGGCGAATTGGGCTGATCCTCACGCCTGTTGGAAAATTTTGTTCAACAGGAGAAACTAGAGTGCATCCTTTTGCTTTTTACTCTTTCCAAATTGGTCCGGAGCTGAAGAGACAATACTTAAAAAATTACTTGAAAAAATTAAGCCAAGAAAATGATCCTTTTTGTGTTTTAAAAGAAAAAAGAAAGTGTTTATATTTCAGATTTTTGGGGATTTTTCAAATAAGCTGTCTCCTAGCAGCCTGCCTCAATTAATCAGCAACTGATTAATTAGGTTTCTTGGATTGTTGAGATTGTATACATGTAAGACTGGTGGAGGCAACAGTTCTGCCATATTGTTGTTGTCTTGAAGAATCGCAGAGCCATCCAGAAGAACATGGTGTACATAGACGACCAGCGCGTCATGATGAAGTATCTCTTCCCTTTAAATGAGATTGTTGTGGATTTCTATGACCTCCTAAAATCGCTGTCCTCAGGATATGCAAGGTAAAACCAAGAAAGTGTTACATACACTATGCTGAAAATTATAATGTATTTATTCAGCTCTTGATCCTTTCTCAAAACGGACCCTTTTAGCCTATAAATAGTTTTTGGGACAAACTTCCCTCTCTCCGGCGGAAACAGGAACCCCGGTAACATTTTGTAAGCATGGTTTCGTATCAGCATCTTTTGGGAAGCGGCAACTATTGCCATGATCTATTCCCTCTGATGTTTACAAGCTGCTTTACAAGCAAATGAACACATCGACCATTTTTTCTAGACTAGAGAAGGGTGTATTTGATCCTAAATACATTGTATGTTTTTAATGTCTGTATGAAAACTGCTCAAATTAGAGCAGTTTATGTTTGTACAGGTAGTCACATGGAACTTATATTTGTATAGAGCATCTTTAGTGATGCACACAACACAGCGTCGTTACACGTGGTCAGTACGTCAGCATCGACATAGACAAGCTGAGTTTTATAACCCACTTCCACTACATGGTTTGGGTTGGCAGACCCTCCAGGTGAATGTGCAAATGGAGTGGAAGTGGGTAGGGAGAGGGTGCATGGGGGGTTGAGAAAGGCCCCTTGTATTAAAAAGACAGATTAAATTCTTAAGAAAAACCTCATAGAATCCAGTAAGTGAAAACACTCACAAGCCAATACATTTTCCCTTCAGTCTCATAGTGTCCCCTCTTCTGTGCACCTTTCTTTGAGGCTCTTTAATGAAATACTGACTGATTTGACCTTCCATAGCTTTGACTATGAGAGTGCAGGCTACCAGGCTGCTGATTTGATAAAGATGGATATTCTGCTGAATGGGCGGCCTGTGGAAGAACTCACCACAATTGTACACAGGTACTGTGTGTTTCCAATCATAGCTGAATTGAAATTAAATGAATGATTAATGACATTTCAGTGTATTGAGTTTGTTTAACGTTTCAGTGAACATTTTGGGTAGGGAGTTCCTCATTTGTCTCAGGAGGAGCACCTCTAATGCTGCTTGAACAGATCTTCTTATTGTCTTTTGTCACAGCAGTCCCCCAAAGCTTAATTATCATCGCTGCTCTCACTGAAAAGAATTGGCAGATTATTACAAGTTTATATAATATCAAGGTTGTATGGTCCTTCATTCCTAAATTCATTATCCTGAGCCTATGGAGCATGAAATATATTCAGCACTCAGGATAACATTAAAAAATGGCCTCTTGGCAGCCAGTGTTAACGTTATCCATTACGATGACTATACACACTGGACAAGGACTTCATTGCATTTGTAACAAGGGCAATACAGTAACTTTACAGGTGAAAAATGATGACGCACAGCAGATCTGTATTTAATGTACTTACTACCCAAAGCCAGCGCAGACTTTGGTAATTGAAGGGCGCAACGCTTCGCCAACGATGGCTACTCTCTGACCATTTATATTGCAAGCCTTGGAGCCGAGCGTAGCTTCAGTCTGTTATTCTTTAAGGCCAGCACACCAATCGCAGAGCAGAATATCTTTTACAGGAGGCATGTTACCGAGCGACTGAAATATATGGCTCGTGACTGGACCTAAGTGAGACGAGGATGTCCTGTCAAGCAGAGAAGCCATTTACATCTGTTTGGCTTTTTATCCAAAGTACTGGCAGCTGCTTTGGTTTGAAATGTAACATTGATTATTTTGATGATTGCGCCGGTGATTAAAGGTCAAAATTTTCAGCTTTAAAAGGCCATTTTGATTAAACTTGCATCTTGTTAGTGACTGTACAAGGGGTATCTGCATTTATTGGGGATGACACATGTAGATGTCATTGTCAGCTAGTGTATTTTCAGGTGATTAGGTGAGCACTTTTTTTTTTTTTTTCTTTCTTCTTCGTCCAACTCTTGTGTTTTCATTACAGAGGGCGTGCGTACAGCACAGGGAAAGCCATGTGTGAGCGACTCAAAGACTCCATACCAAGGCAGATGTTTGAGATCGCTATACAGGCAGCCATCGGAAGTAAGGTCATTGCAAGGGAAACGTAAGTACAACATCAGCACAAGGCTAAAGGCTTTGTTGGAATAGTATGAGATGCAAAACAATGCGTATGTGTAAAGCACTATGAATTGTATTTGTGTATGAAATGTGCAAACTTGCCTCTTTCAGAATTAAGGCGTACAGAAAAAATGTTCTCGCTAAATGTGTAAGTGAAGGTTATTCTTATCTTTCAAAGTGTATGAATCTACAAATTTACCACAAACACTCCAAAGTATATATGCTATTTGTTTTGGTAGTACGGAGGTGACATAACACGGAAGATGAAGCTACTAAAGAAACAGGCAGAGGGTAAGAAGAAGATGCGGCTTATTGGCAACGTGGAGGTTCCCAAAGATGCCTTCATTAATGTTCTGAAGAGGAAAGAGAAATAGACTGCAATACTATTGGTCTTGTATATTATTATGTAATATATCATTGTCATATGCAGCAGGTCCTGAAAGGCCCTGCTCTATTTTCTCTGAATAAAGTGGCCATTGGTGATACAAACCTCTGTAATATGCCTCATTACTTCCTCTCTTTCAGACATTCAGCAGATCATTTGCCAGGAGAAGAATTTAAAGATTACATGTCGTTCAATATCAATGTCATTTGATGAAAACCCCGATCATTTCAATGCTTTAACACTTCTGTTTGTGACTGTTGTTTCCATCTATCATGTGATGAGACATTTAAGTATGCAGTTCTGGAGTGAAATGATTAAATAGAAGAATGTTGAGCCTTATTTAAAATTATAATACATTATTGTTCAACATGTTATTACTTTATCAGTTCACACCACCTGTTATTGCTCACAGTGCAATTAGTAGACAAGATTAAAGATAAAAACCTGGCATTTCAGTAAAACACTGTAAATGCCCACGGAAACGGGTCCCATTTACAACACTAAATATGCCTATTTGATTTTGGAGGTTCTGCACATTGTAGATTGTGAATGAAAAGAGTAGAACATGATTGCATCATGTGGGAACAGGGACAAAGATCTTGTACTGGGGCTCCTGAGCTTGGTCTTCACACAGTTCTTTCTTCATGGTCTTTTTTTTGTGTTTTGCTTCTCTGCCATTATGAAACATTTCCTTATTCTGCTGTACACAGTTGTACTGCATATGTATGTATGTGTATATAATATATATATAACCAATATATATATATTGGTTGGTTCCTACCATCTCTCAATTGGTTGCTGACTCTGACATATGACCGCCAGAGGGAGTGGCAGAAAATAGAATTCTTATTACGCATGTACATATGTGCTGTGTTTGTGAGAAACAGAATCTGAAAGCCTGTCCTTTAAGCAGTGTTCCCAGTAGATGGCAGCAGCAGCTCAAACACAAAATAGAGCTGTATTTAGTTCCATCCTAAGCTAATTTCCAATCTGACCTCATCATCCCAAATTGGATGAGAGAAGTGCAAATTCTGACAAGTTGTACTTCAGCAGTGAATTCAGGTGTTTAAGTAAAATCACTTGAAATGTGTAGATTGTCAGTTAAGGTTAAGGATTAGACCTTTTTCATTGCAGACATGTTGACATGTTTGAGCAGGAAAAGAACAGTTGTAATGAACAACACTGCACACTCAACACCCTGAAATGCAGACATTAATTACACCTGTGTTTTACCTGCTATGACAAGTCAAACTGACAATATGGAGGATGAATATGAGGCCTGTGTTATATTGTATTCATGATTCTATCAAATTATATCTGATAGCCATTTGTGCTGTTTAACTAACATTGTATTGAGAAAACCAGCTAATTCAAGGCTAACACTTTTTGTAATGACTAAAGTCCACAAACTGTAAATATCAGCAAGGGTTCCTCACAGGTCTGTCTTAGAACACTTTTATTCTCCCTATATGATAATATATTTATTCATCTGTAAAATGCCTTTTATCTTCCTTCAGTTCTAGGCAATATTCAATCTATAAGCAGACTTTTATGCCCTACAACTGCTCTTATTGATCTCATTTGCCTCAAGTGCAAAAAGAAAAGAACAAAAGATGAGTGGGTACATATGGCTTGAGCTGCTCTCAAATTGTACAGGTGTCATCATCCTTGGACCTTGGACTGGGGGAATCTGTTGCTGAGGAACTCTAGCACAGATGTTATAGGGCTTTAATATTTGTAACAGGTGACATCTTTAGGACAGGAGTGCAGACTGACCTATGGCACTCCTGCTGACCTTTACTACATATACAGTATACATATAGTGACCTGCGCACTTATTACATATTTATGAAGCTGATTTGGGATGATTTCTGCAGTACAGGAAAACACACCTCAACTACATTTAAAGATCGATACAAATGTATCAACTAAATAAATGAATGAAATAAACAGCAGCGATATGCTGCTACACTTATATCTACAGCTTTCTAAATTTCAAGTATTAATTGATGATTTTGATGTCTTTTACATTTTAAACAACATTTTTAAATGTAATATTTTATTGTTCTGTGTACAGAGGGCACCAATATAAAAGAGTACCATTCTCATTGGATCACATAAGATTGCGGAAACTCCTGTCTTAAAATAAAAGCAAATAATATAATCTTTTTCATACCAGTTGTGGTTCGTTTAAGTTATTAACGAGACATGTTTTTTTTTTTTTTACCTCTACCCATTGTTAGAAACCATTGTGGGGGGGAAAAGCGTATTGGTCTTGTTTGATTCTACGCAATACCCGTAGTTCCATGCTATCAATGCGGAAGCCGCTATAAATGGCTACAGCGTTACAGCGTTAGTATACAAATATATAATATAGGGGCAGTGTATTAAATGCCGAGACACTTGGCTTTGTAATAAATAGTTTGACAGTTCAACCATTTGAAATGGGAGGTTATGGCTTTCTATCTTCTATATATTTGGCTAAACTGTGTAGGAAGTGTCATGTCGTTTGCTAGCTAACATCTCTACTAAGCTGACTCGTCTCCTTAAAGTGTCCGTCAACCGGCAAAATGAAAGTACGCTCGTCTGTTTTTGCCTCGTTTATTTTAATACTTGAAGTGATTGGCATTGCCCTCTTCCTGCGGGGATTCTTCCCCGTCCCTATCAAGTCTTCTTTCTCGTCCAAGAACAAGCTGTCAGATCTGCCAGCGGAGCCGCTGTTCGGTGAGTTCACAGCATCGTCTGGCTCTCAGACGTACCTGCTGTGTTTACACTGGAGTAGCTACGTTTGCTCCGTTGACTCTAATCGGTTACAACTCATAAAACATTTGCTTTGCTTGCAGGAAGCTCTCCCAACTCCTCTCGCCTCCCCCAGCCCCTATTTAAAAGGGTGGTCATAATGTTAGTGGATGCCCTGCGGGAGGACTTCGTGTTTGGACCCAATGGTCGCATGTATATGCCCTACACCAGACACCTGGTGGAACGAGGCTCATCGCACAGCTTTGTCGCCAAGGCGAGACCTCCGACAGTCACCATGCCCAGGATCAAGGTAAGCTGTCACAATGTCACTCAGGTATCATGATGTGGGGGTTCACTTGAGAACTCAACCATCAAGTCTGTCCAGCATGTATCATCAGCATATACAGTGCATATATATATGTATATGTGTAATTTGTATATCTGACTTTCATGCAAAACTACATTGATTTAACATTAGATACACTTCTGAAATGCCTGTAGACTATCACTATAAGCTACAATGATACTTCAAGATATATATATCACACCCGTAAATTAATAATTTGAAACATTGCTGCCACCGTGGACAACGCCGACTGTTGTTATAAATAAAAGGCACTTGGAGGGATCAAACCGTTGCCAAATTCTTAACAATTCACTTATGTGCAATGCAGTGCCTGTCTGTGAGACTAATTCCCCCTTAGGGATACTAAAGTTTAATTAATGCAATTTTATTGGATTTTGTAAAATATAAATGATTTATTGGGCATTTTATGCCTTCATTAGTATTACAGGTGCAGCCAACACCCATCCCATGTGTTTAACCTTTATAGTGTTCATCTACCTTCCTGGTAGTGACAGAGAGATGACATGAAATGAAGGGAGAGAGAGGTCGAGAGTGACACAAAACAAAGGTGACTGGAAAGAAAAAGGGGATGCTACGGTTCATGGTTGCCCCCTAAGCCCTCGGCAACCAGGGCACCCCAACCTGATTTTTAAAACACTGCAACAAGTTTGTTATACTGGAATACGTTTATATGTGTGAGTTTAAAGGTTGTTGCTAAAAAATGTTAGCTAATCGCTTAATGGATGTAATGTCAGATCCACAGCAATACCTGCAAATATTTAATATATAAACACTACACTTAGTTTTTAATCAAAAAAACAACTGTTCCACAATGAATCGTTTTACTGCTTCCATCTTCCCAAATGTGAGGATTGGCAGTTTTTTCTCAGTTTCTTGTCATTATAAATAGAATATCTTTGGGCTTTTGACGTTTGGTTAGACAAAATAAGTTAATAAGTTGTCTTCTTAGGCCCTTCGAAAATGTGACTTGTAATGAGGAAAGTTTGAATTTCATTATCACCAACATTTAATCCATCCCATCGCCAGAGGTGCTAGTAACAGTATTGCTGTGAGCCCAGAATAGTCATGTCAAAAGAAAGTGCGAGGAGCATTTTGAGACGGGTGCTAAGTTTTCAGCCTACAACTGCAAATGGGGTTGCGTGGCAGAATTTGAAAAGGTGAAAACACGCTGTGTTGTCACATTTGGATGATGCTGATGAGAGTATTTTGGGAGCAGAGCCAGGAGGGGATTACAGTCATGTCATGTGCGCCTCGCGTGACAGCTGGTTGTGCTAAAACACACTAAGATTGCAGGTAGACTGGGAAAGAGTCAGCGTGTTGTTGTCAGTGCTGCTGGAGAGACTTTGCAAAGGGAATGATATTCCAGGAAAAAGAGCAGCTCGGCCTTGTCCATATGTGTGCCGGGCAGTTCTGAGGTGGTGGGAAGGCATCTAACTGAAGTTGTCATGTGAAGCAGAATACTCAGCTTGAGTGTCAGAGGGCAGAGTAAAAGGCAGCATTCATAGGCAGTGGTGGGAGGAATGGGGATGTGCTGACAGCATCAAGCTGTTGTTAAGATAGAAGGAGATTGGAGGCAAAACTCAGCCCTGGAGAAACCTGCTGCTGAAGATACACAATGTGGACAGAAGCCTCCTCAGTGACAGCTAATGAATGTGGTCAGGCAGGATGAGAGCCACGAGAGTTCAGACTTCAGCAATCTTCAGGTCAGCGAGGGCGGCAAAGAGCATGTGTTGGCTGACGGTGTCAAAGACAGTGGACAGGATGAGTGGTGAAGACAGGGAGGAGAAACAGTAGTTCAGCAACAACCTGGAGCACAGCCTCACTCATAAAAGACTTTCTGAAGCCTGATCCAACAGAGCTGTGGTATGCTGTGGGGGGAGCAGCGTACACTTATTTTCAATATTAATTAATAAATAGATTTTTTTTAAATTCATTAATTAATCATTTAGCCTATAAAATGTCAACGCTAATGACAAATACCTGTTAAACGTTATCATAACCCAAAGCAGTGTATTCAAATTGCCCATTTTAATTGATACTAAAAGCCAGTACTGTAAAAGCAGAAAGATCCTCCGAATTTAAAAGTTGAAAATAGGCTATGTTTGGTGTTAATGCTGAATAAATGACTGAATTGATTATCAAAATAGTTGACAATTATTTTTATTGTTGTTTCAGCTCTAGTCCATAAAATAAAATAATGAAGAGCCCAAGGTTGTGCATTCAGTTGCTTATTTTATACTACCAACTGTCCAAAACACAAGATATTCAGTTTATCTCATGACAAAGAAAAGCATTAAATCCTAATTTTTGAGTGCTGTGGCCAGTGAATCGGTGGGAGTTTTACTTGATGAATCCATCATAGTTGCTTGTAATTTTCTGTTGATTGAGTGACTGATTAATTGACAGCACTATATCCTACTAATTTCTAATATGATTGATATTCTGTTGATCAGCTAGTGAAGTGGAGTCTCTACGAAAAACAAATGTTTTTACAAAAAAACATTAATTTGGTTTTTGAGGCGGATGCATTTCCAGTTTACATCTACTCTAGCTCTTGTTTCTGTGGTGCTTTAATGCACTTTGGGTAAAAGTGTCCCCTAATGTAATGATTTCACACATGTTGAGACTGCAGTGAATATATAAAGAAAAACAAGTCTGTTAGTGGAATGAGGAGCTGCTTTCTTGAACAGAATGAACTCTTTTAAGGATGAGTTGAAGTTGGTTGTCGTGAAACGGAGCAGGTCAACGATGATGGCGGGATGAAGCTGAGCGTGATTGAAGTGGATTTGCAGGGAGACAGATGTTCCACCATAATCCAAGGGCATAGAGAAAGGATGCCATGATGATGGAGGCAAAGGGCCTTAAGGCAGCTTGGGGCGAAAAATAGCTCCGGATGTGAACGTTCTCAAAAGATTTGTTGATGGTGAGAAATTATGTGGAGGGAAATCGATAAGAGAGGGAATTCAAAATCAAATGGTTCAGATTTAGAAGCACAGGCACGAAGGGTTTATGTTGCAGCCGAGATGTACAGTGCAGTGCAGTATATGGACAAGGAGGAGAGGAGAAAATGAAAATGCCACCTCCTCGGGTGTCTAGAAACATGTAAGTTTGATTTGCAGGTTTGGTGGGAGCATACAGGTACATCTATAAGAAGGGCCAGTTAATCACATTTTAGGGGGCTTGGCAGTAGATTTGAAGCACAAAACCTTGCTTTTTGTCACATTTTTTTCTTCCTCATCTATTGACAAACCTCTCCAAAATAAAATTCTGTATGATTAATTTTTGAAGTAGAGATTTATTTTTGAGGTTAAACAAATGAGCGCACGCTATAATGAAATCCCAAGATATAGCTTTGAAGCAACACATTACTATTTTGTACTAAACATACAGCTTAGTTTAACGTCGAAGTGACTTAAAAGTTGCGTTATTCCCAGCTTTAACAACATCAGACGTATTAAGGTTCAATTGTCCACTCACAGCGTTGAGGTTTTGTGACACACCAGTAGGTGGCAGTACAAACCAACTGCCATTTACTGCCCACTATCACTGCATTGCACCCAATTAACTGGTGTGACACAGCCATATAACCTAAATCATAATCTCTCAGTGGGACGGCCATTAATTTACGCACACATTAGACCCAACGCTACCTCCACTGTATCTAATAAAGTTACAAGCTCCATTCGCGTATACAGCACAGCTGACTTTGGAGTTTTTTGTTCATGTCTTATTTTTTATTAATGGCCAGGCAGCAAACCGTTGGTATATCGGAAACTCTACCCCGGAGTCCTCTCGCTAAGTTTAATGGTTACAATTTACTTGGTCTTTCTAACCGTAACAGAAAGAGAAAAGAAGTTGTTTTTCTGCCCCCAGTCCTGTATCCACATGTGGCCAGTTGAGCCGCACTCTCAGACTGGCACAGCAGTCAGTGGACATTAAAGTGTAACTACACCCTCAAATTCTGCTACAATTCAACTCCCAGCTTATTTAAAAAATGCAAGAGAGGAGTGCGAGAACAAACTGTAGGAGGTGTGCCATTTCTTTTTTTAATATAAATCTCATGACGTAGACAGGTCCCGACCGCTTGACTCTATGTAAGCGTCAGCCTCGCAGGTTCAGGGCTGGTTTAACACAGTTGAGCCATTTTCAACCCATGAAATGCCAAATTTGGGAAGAAATGTCAAAATGAACAGTTGTATCATTTAATTTACAACTCAAACAACAAAGTGTGCAGTACCTCTTTAAGCTTAGTTAATCATAACAGTGGTGGCAGCAGCAGCAGCAATGCACTGTGGGTAGTATACACACAGAGGAGTAGCTCAAGTGCATAATTGGTCCACTGTAAAGATGTTATCTGATAATAAGACCTGAGAAGAGGATATGTTCATGTTAATGGCAGAAAAGTCTTCCGTTCAGTAGTCAATGATAAGTGAGTGAAAATGGAAACCGAAAATATCTTCTGCCAGCCTCGAAGACTCGAAGTCACAGCCCCTTCCGTCTGTTTTTTGGCACCTTTTACACATTTTCATCACTGTGCCAGAGAGCGTCTATAAACCCCATTGATATTGTATTTGACATTTAAGCAATGGCACATCGCAAGCCTAGACACATACTGCGGGCCAGTAATTAGCATGTTGATGAGTCACTGATTCGTTGGGCAGCATCTCAATGTTGTTTTTGGCATCTGGGGAAACTTCAAGATTTCGCCATTTTAAAACTGTGGACTTTTTCCACAGAGCTCTTCTATGTGACAGTAGAGTTATCTCCATATGGCCCTGTGTTTGTTATTGCATAACGGCAAAGCCTTCTACCATTTTGGCAAAAAGTCCTGTTTTCATCTGAACCGCTGGTTTCATTGGTCAGACTGTTTCCATTAATAGACTAGGGAGTCCGGTGGAACTGAATAGGCGGTAAGAGAAGACTGCTCTTGAAGCAGAACCATCCATCTCTTCCTGAAACAACCATCTGCACTGGCAGGAGCAAAACAATCGCAAGGAAGGAAGTGGTAAATAATTGAGCTCAGGAACAAAGCCCCCAAGATGAGGCTCAAAATTTCAGCTCCAGATTCCAGTCAGAGCAATATCTGTGAATCAGCTGACAACACTGAAAGGCTTCTGATGCTATTCTGACATAAAGTATGTTTATTTGCTTGTTATTGTTAAATAGGAGACACAAACCTTTCAAAGTGACAGAGGAGAACTTTGCTCCCATATATCAAGATACAAATTGATAAAACATTATTGTCCTTTGGAATATTGAAAATGTGATGGCAAATAAAGAAAGATTTGAAGCCGGTGAAAGTACTTGAGGTTGTTTGTGGGGGTGTGACATCTTTAGTTTATTGCTATTTGTCCTTTGTGTCTGAAGTAGCCACAGAGTTGCTATAGAACAGCTAAAGTGATACTCGCACAGTAACCACGCAGCCAAAAAGTGTTTTGCATACTAAAAAACCCCTGATATAATATAACTGATAAGATGAACAAAAATATACACACATACACACACACAGTATGACAAATACATCAACAAAACAGATAAAGTAGTGTTTTAAAAAGTGATTTAAAAGACATCTTTGAACTTGCTAGCCCAGCTCCCATGGCAGTGCGCCAACACCTGCGATCTCACACAATAAAGGCTGGTCACCTCTGATTTCAACCCAGGTTTCTGAGCATCCTGGAGGATCTCCGACTATGCTCCAGGCAGCTCATGGGGGGGTTTAAATAAGCGTGTTTCCTGCCAGCATCTGCAATCTCGTGTCTCCTTCAGTGCTTAAAGACAAGGCCTTTGTAGTTGCCCCTCAACAATGTGCTCTCTCCTGACTTCCAAAATAGGCTGTGTTTTCCCTGTCAGTCAAATGGAGGCCAGTGTCGTTTTATTTCAGATTCCATGATGAAATCTGTAGAAATTGTTCTTTATAAATATCATCAATCTACCTGATTCATCTTTCAGTTTCCATTTGTGGCAGCAAGATTGGGTTGGGAATGTGGGAATTAGTTTGGTTTCCAGCACTTGATCAGTGTAGTGACCAATCACGTAAAAGGGGAAAATGGTTAATTTAGCTTGTTTGTGAAAATGATTGATATATAAAACCCTTTTTTTTTTATTTTTTACAAAGACACTGAACACTGTACTGCAGCACACATCTTAATTAGCGGGATTAATATGATGACACTGTAAGGTTGTACAACATCATTAAAAGACAATTATTGTTCAAAGGACAATGACAAAAACATATTCCTCCCCAGGCTCTTACCACTGGCAGTATCCCAGGCTTCATTGATGTGGTAATGAACCTAAATTCTCCCGCACTGCTGGAAGACAACCTCATTTGGCAGGCCAAAACAGCAGGGAAGAGGATAGTCTTCTACGGGGATGACACCTGGGTGCGCCTCTTCCCCAAACACTTCATGGAGTACGATGGCACAACCTCCTTCTTTGTATCGGACTACACTGAGGTATGTATGAGTCAAACAGCCAGGGTTTGGATGTATCAAAGATTAGAGTGATGTATTTTTCTGCTAATAGCAATAAAGGATTAAAGCACCTCGTGGCTGGTATGATACAATAATTTAAAAAATGTGTGTTCAGGCATATATAGCTTTGCAGCAGTTTAATATTAATTTAGAATTGTACCAGAAATCATGTTTCTGTGTCATTAAGAAACATACAATAAGCAAGAGGAAGGGAAACCTGAAAATTCTCACTTTGATTATTCATGAAGCACCTTTTCCCTGCATCAACAGTATCATTTACATTCAAGTTCCTCAAGACAGCTGCTGCTGCTGTTATACATTAAAGTACTTTAAACCCTACCATAACTCAATAAATCAATACATACAATCTTTTCAGCACATGGGAGAAGTCTGCCAGAAAGACTAGGAAGTCAGGTGATGTAAGATCGTCAAAGTCCATGTAGCAAGGAGGTTGGGATGGATGAATGGGTCAAACCGGACTGTCACTCACGAGACAGGTGAAACTTATTACTTTAACCCAAACCATGATCTTTTCCTAAACCTATCCAAGTAGTTTTGGTGCCTAAACCTATCCAGACCTTTTCACAACGTTAACCACATGTTGAAGGCAAACTTCATCGCACGTGCATCTTTTCGGTGCAATATGCTGTACACGTGTGCCTAGAAATGATTCTGCGTTATCTATAATTCATCTGCATTAGAAAACCAGCTCATCAATTAGCTCCGTATGCCACAGCTACAACTGTACTGTGGGACTGTGTGCAATCTGTTCCTGTTTATACTGGAATATTGGTGCTGCAGATCTTTGTGCCCTTTACCTGAAATGTGGGATGAAGGTAAATATCTGCCAGAACATCTTTGCCTGATGATAATCAGACAGTCATCAGACTCTGTCCCAGCTCTGGGTAACGCTCCTTTCAGCTCAGTTTTTATTTCTCAACCTAAATTGGTTATCAGTTGAAATCCTGCTGATCTGTAAATGTGTATCTCTTGTGCATCACGTCTCCATGTAGGTTGACAATAACGTGACCCGCCACTTGGATAGCACCCTTAAGAGGGACGACTGGGACATTTTGATCCTCCACTATCTAGGCCTTGACCACATCGGCCATATCAGTGGACCCCACAGTTCCCTCATCCAGCCCAAACTGCTGGAGATGGATGACATCCTGAAGAAGATTCACAGTGCCCTCATTACAAAGGTAATTTCTGATCCTAATCTCTGTTTCTGCATCATGTTGCATCTGCATGGCCAAAGAAAATGGTAAATGCATCTTTAAAATCACTCACCATGTTATTTATTGCGTCTTGTGAAGGGCTCATTGCATGGATGGTATATGATCTCATTCAAAAATGTAAAGTCTCCTTTAAAAACGGCTCCAAGGTGCACAGCATCACAAATTAGAATGCCTTTATTTTACATTTCAATAATATTTAGAATAACCAGCACATGATAAATTCTTCAATCTATAACCTGGTCCACATTTTGCTGTTCATAACTACAAACACTGAGTACCATGTTGAGTTGCTGCAATGACATTTCATCAAAATGGACTAGCCTGCCACATAATTTTTTCACTTTGATTTTCAGGGTGTCTTTGAATTCAGCCCTTTGTAGGTTGATCATTTTCATTTCCTTCAATTCAATTTTATTTATATAACACTATAATATCATAACAGAGTTATCTCATAGCACTTGTTAATATAGAGCAAGTCTAAACCAACTCTATGTGTATAGACCCAACATTTCCACCATGAGCAAGCGCTAGGCGACAGTGGCAAGGAAAAACTGCCTTTTAACAGGCAGAAACCTCAAGCAGAACCAGGCTCAGGGTTGGCGGTCA
>JAVQJF010062346.1:0-48452 GCA_036023855.1 Gadopsis marmoratus | reverse complement strand
ATATATATATATATATATATATATATAGGTGTGCTAGTCTGCAGACAAGCAGCTGCAGTCAGAACATGTCACTAGAAACCTTATATCTCTGAAGAGCTGGAAGACAACTTTGTAAAGTCGTTTCTACAAACGGAATACAAATTATTCCAGAGTTTCACCTTACCAAGGAGAGAGAATTTTACATTAATCAGTCATCACAGCGGTTTTAACTCACCTATAAGCTCCCAGCACAGAGGTATCCTACAGTATGTAAGCTCTTTGTTTCCCCAGCTATGGCTATAGATTTCCACGGCGCAAAGGATCCTGCTACACAGGGGGGCAGCAAAGTAGCCTATTACATGACTCCCATTTCATATATCGATTTGCATAAAAGAAGGAGGAATATAATGTACTGATTCTGAGCAACATAATTAGGCAAGTAAAGGAAAGCGAAGGAAAGTTTAAAGAAAATCTAGGTTGCTGCAGAAAATGAAGAAGCGGTTTGCCCAGTTTTGTGTACGTAGCCATTAACACGGATGAGTTGTGACAGTTATGTGGGAAATTCTATCACTGCAAATTCATCTGGGACGAACAACACATGTTAGTTGGTATTGGCCTCACTTGGGCTACTCGTTGCCTCAAAGTGCAAATAAGAGCGGCATACAGAGTTGTGATGTTGAGGAAAGCCGACATCTGCACCTCCAGCCTGATGCCTCGCCGCAGTCGGTGTGCATGTGGAGTGCAGAAGTGTTTGTCGCAGAGAGGGGTATGAGAAGGCAGAAGAGTTCCTTCGGGTGAGCGCTTACAATCGGCGTCAGCCTGTGCACATAGCAGCCACAGAGCGTTTCACCCAAACTCAGAGAAAGAGAGGGAGGTGGAAAGACACAGAAAAACACGCGACAGAAAAGGAGACAGTCCCCAAAGACCTCAAACTACACAATGTTCTGCATGTATGGAAATCCTGTCTTTAGTTTATGGAGAGGCCAGACAAAGTGAAGTGTGATGTGTAAATACTATGAAACAAGAAGGCCAAGGAAAAGAGTTTTTGATTTTCCTACTAAAAAACATACAATGCAGCACATTGATGTTATAACACCAGTGCTAACCAGTGGTTTTGTTTGCAGGTTGGCAGAACAAGCAGGGCTTAGCGAACTGTCAACTGGAAGATGGCTGTGTACATACAGTATATAGCAAATGCCAAAATAACAAACAAAAGAGAAGAGTGTGTAATACTTACAACCATACCGTTTAGGGACACCCAGCAGTCAGGGGGGAAGTCTTGGAGGAGGGGCACCAGATACTGGAGGCAGCCATCCCAGTGACACAGAAGCAGCATCATCCCTATCAAATTAAATATTCTTACCACTGCACTGGCCAGGTCATAGGTCATATGGAATATCTGCCAAAGAGAAAGACAGAGAGACCTCAGTTAGACCTCTCCAGTATCTCCTTTGTTGTGTGAAAATGTACACTCAAATTCTGTGGTTTGGATTTAGAGCGTGTGGTGTCCCTGAAACACCACCTGCATTGGTATTTCAGAGATACCAGTAAAACATTTGTAAAGAACATACCTGCATAATTCAAAATGGCTCCCTTTCAAAACAAACTGACCAGTGGAGGATTTGCACATATGGAGCAGAGTAGGTAATGCGGGGCGAGCGAGGTGAATTAAAGACGGATCGTGACGCAGACCTCCGGAATAATCAGCCAGTACGTGTGTGTTTAAACGCCGTGAGCTGGGGGCAAGCGTTACTGCTGGTGTGGCTGTTAAATCAGAGCAGGACGTTTCGGAATAGAAAGTCATCAGCAGGGTGAGTAAGCATATCGGCAATGTGAAGCGGTTTAATTTTCGTGGGATCTGGGCGAAGAGAATTGACTCACGCCCGGTTGGCTGTGGCACTAAATCAGAATTTCTCATTAGCATGAGAAACCCATTACCTCTTTCCAGGTTAGTTATTCCATAATCGCCCTCACACTGAAGCTCAATTTCTCCTCCCTAAAAAAGTTAAATATGTAGAGAGAGAAAAATTGGTGATTGCTGATTGGTAGGTTTTGCATAATAAACCTGCTTCATTTGCCAATTTATTGAAGGATTTCAGGTAATTGTTATCTATTTTTAAGTTGATGGTCTTCCATTCTCTATAAACTGCCCATTCTGCTTCTCATAAGGGTGATGACAAATTAGTTGAGCCTCATACCATCATGAGGCTCAACTAATTTGTCATCACCACGCTGTCATGAGGTTAAACAAAAATCACACAAGGTGGAAAAAAAAAGCTCTTTGTTTCAGGTACATTTTTGTCTCAAAGTTGTAAATGGTGCAAATAAAAATAGGTCTAGTTCTTGAAGGAATAGATGGACCAAAATGATGCCTGACTGTAAAACACAGAGATACAGTCACACAATAAGAGTATATGTACAGTACATTCAAGTATAATCTATTGAAGTAAGAATAAAAGATTGAATAAGCAGTGTTTTGTTATACTGAACATTTCTATTTTCTAACAGCATCTTTTACTCTATATTTATCTCCAGCTCCAATCTGTATTCTGGTGATATCTGCCTTTTATTTTTCTCCTCAGTTCTATTTTTGCCTTTTTCTGGCTTGCAAACCTGAGAATTTGGAAAAATACTGACCACTTTTGACCAAATTGCAAAGGCTACTTACTTCCTCATCTCATAGAGTGCAATCACTCCAGAAAAGAAAGAGAGCCTGAGCACGGACTTCATGTTGTGCCGACACTGTATTCTTTCATAATTCTGGACCAGTTTTGTCATGCATATGCAAAATCTGCTGTTAAACCCCAGGTGTTTTTAAGAGCTCTTTGAATCCACATCGCTCCATCCCAGCCTATTGTGACTGTCCTGTAACCTTCCTGCACAAAGGACAGTGTCCACACACAGAGCAGATGAGAGAACAAGAGGCTGAGCTGATGCTCAGATCCCTCTGTGGTTCAACTCATCCACAGGGAGATACAGTGCACTGCCCTGATGCTCTAAAATTAGCCACAAGCTTACAGGATGGCTGTCTCAATGCACCCGGTACCTCTTTGGCTGCCTACATTTTTATTCTTAATTTAGCAGAACTCTCACTCCCTTTGTTTTTTGTGTGTGTGTGTTCACATTCATCATAGTTTGATGACAGCAGACAAAGAGAGAATGGGGGAGACAAAAACAAAGAGAGATCATGTTAACCAATAAAGGTACACATTCATAGACGATTACAACCCGACTGGAAATCAGGAAGTAGCACTTTGGTCCCTCTTTGATTTGCAAATGATACACACCAGGCAGAAATAGAAAAGAGTCGACTGCTGGTATGCACTTTCCTCTTTCTAACTAATGCATAACTGAAAGACACAAAAAAACCAGCCTGAAAAAATGGGGGCGCAGACTTTTGGAGCAAGCAAATGATAAGGTGACGTGTGTGTGTGAAGGTTGCAGAGAGGTTTTACAAATTCCCAGGGACCATTGCACTTTGCCGGGAGGCCTCTGCGACCTTTTGGGTCACGCTGAGTCACCGAGGCCAGAGAGGCACCCGTTTGAAAACTCTGCTAGTGGCAGCAGGTAGTGGCCTATTATAATGAGTAGTGGCCAGGATATACAGGATAACCTTCATTGTGATGTATATGAGGATGGATTTTGACGATTTGAGTTAAAGTGTTGCTGAAATACACTCTACTTGGACAAAAGCAATGTCTCTGTATAGCACTTTATTTGTATTAATGCAATATCTATAATGCATTTGTGCAGCTTTTCTGTGCATGTTCATAATCAAATCATTATGTCCATCCAACCTCTTTCCATTTGCTAATACACAAGTTAATTGCACAGTGAAGGCCCTAAGAAATAAAAATAAATAAATAAAAAATTAGACAGTGGGTGAAGGCGTGAGGAGGGAGAGAGTAAATGAGTTCAGGCTCAGAGAGTACACTGAGGTACACCTGCTCAGAGGGCCCACGTTCCTGCTGTGGAGAGCGGCTCGTATGTCAGGCCGTGTCGCCTGAAGATGCTCAACAGTCCTTGCCACATATTCAACAGTAAAGTAAGATTGTGACACTTGTGTTTGTGTTGATCTATGTTGTTTCAAAGTCTAGCCTTGCTTGTCTCAGATAATCCGACGCATCTTCTTCCTCGGTGTGCAGTGTTTGTGAATTTGCATGATTGTGCCCGTGTGTCATAGGTTGAGAGGGGTACTGTAAAAAACGATCTTTAGCCACCTGCTCACGTTACAAATAAAGTAGGAGACGATGACAGCAAATTAACATTAACATCCCTAATGTTAGACACGATAAAAGGAGTTGACTTTGCATGAACTGTGTGACTACAGGAAATAGGTAGCATTGACTGAGAGCCAGAAGCAGCACCAATACTTTCGCTTGGCACTGGCAAAGTATAGGCTTAGAATTAAGTGCATCAAGCTTAAATTTGACCGGGCACAAGGGCATAGGTCGGCATAATCCTCTAATACAGTTGAGATAAACGGCCAAGATGTGATGCGATAGCGGCACAAGGTCACATGTTGCTTATGTCCAGCCAGCACGACGTTGATTCACATTTGGCACGTTCCCACCCATTCAACAGTACAGTACGGCACAGTAGAGTAGATCGGGATTTGGAAGTCAACCTGGGAGGTGTTTTAGTGTTTACGTACACAAATACTCTTCTATAGAAAGGATTTATAATACAGCGGGCACCAAAACTTAAACCAGTGCCTTTATGGAGAATTGTTACGTTCTTACTGAATAATACGACACATCATGTAACAACCAGCATGTCAGGTACTGATGTTTAATGTCAGAGTGATACAGTATGAAAATCACAGAGGTGACCCGACAGGGTTTACACCACTGCAAT
Organism: Gadopsis marmoratus; assembly: GCA_036023855.1. Lineage (NCBI taxonomy): Eukaryota > Metazoa > Chordata > Actinopteri > Centrarchiformes > Percichthyidae > Gadopsis > Gadopsis marmoratus. The sequence goes on along the minus strand of JAVQJF010062346.1, from coordinate 43,616 downwards.
GGTCAGGTCAGGTTGATGTGTGTACTGGAAGGTTGATTTTTTTTTTAAATTGATGCGCGAAGAACAGAGCATGCAGGAGAATTACTCATCATCAAGCTGTGGGCATCAAACACGCAATTACAAAGTGTTTTTTTTTTAATGCATCTTCAAATTGGACATGAGTGACCTCTGTTTGAGGTTAGTGAGGATTAGCGAGGGACTAATTTGAGGGGATTAAATCCACCACTGGCTATTACGTTGAAGGATGGCACAACTGCTTCCAGGAAAATCTGGAATTCTCCTGCTTAACCTCGTCTTGTAAATCTCCTTTTGGATCGCTCTTGGTTTTGCTTAATCACAAAATTACAATTGAACTTGGACTTGAAAAATCATATTATCATGTAATGGGAATTCACTGGGATTTAGTTAGTCTCATGGGTTTCTTCTTCTGTCTCTCTTCTTCTACAGCAGCAAAAAACCCCTGAAGACAATGTATCTCAGCAGATAAAGCTGAATATGGAATATTTTATATACCCGGGGAATAGACTTCCAGTGCCATTCTCTTCCCCCAAAGAAAAGCAGCTTCACATGTCTGTAATGCCCTACACATAATCATTTTGATATATATGTATAGTTCAGCAGTAAATAAACAAAAGTAGAGTCGTCTTTATTTCTGTGTGTCTCTTCTCTCTCAGTAATTCTCTCCAAGCCATGTTAAAGCTGTGAGAAAACTGCAGAAACCTTGTCTCTCTGCATAAAAGGCTCAGGATCCGAGCAGTAGATTTACTCTGTAGGTAATGAGGCCCAACAGTAATTTGTAGCCAGAGACTTAATTAAAAGGTGGTGATCAATGGGCTCTTTACACGGGCCAAAAACAAGTAGTGATCTATTCATGAAACAGGGAAGACTTTAAAGAGAAAGTCATTATTTCTTTACTGCATGCGCTCCTGCCTTACATGCACATGACACCCACAGAGGAAGTGCTAGTAAGTATTTCAAAGAAGTAAAAGTACAGAAATATTTACAAAGCAACGTGGAGTGAAAAGTACATTATTTCCCTCTAAAGTGTAATGGAAGTAGAGGAGTGTGAAAAGTAAAGTATAAATACCTCAAAATTGTACTTAAGTACTTGAGTAAATGTACTTAGTTACTTTACACCATTGCATTTAACAGATCACAAAACTAAATCACACGATCGCACGACTAAAGATTTAAAGAAAAGAACCTCAGTCTGTTATTCTTCCTGATACTGATTTAGTTGTCCTAAATACAAAATGTTTTTTTTTAACATGCCGCTCATCCCGCACAGATCCCCGCCATCCTCTCGTTGTTCTTGTTCATTTGGTTGCCATTATAAGATGTTGCAACCTGATTGTTTCATCATTTCAGCAGCTAACCTTTTTAATGAAAAAATCAAAACACACATTATTTCTTGCAAAGTCAATAAAATATTTGCATCGCTGCACTCACCACCACTAATGCACCACAAAGACTAGAATTGTTGTAACGAGCTGCACATCACCGCTAGAAGTAATTGGGAATCACATGTTGAAATGTTACCCACAGATGGCTTCCAGCTCACAAAACAAATGATAGACTGGAGACTTATTTTAAGTTGCTATTTTTCTTGTCTTTTTATTTTGTGCAGTTACTTTGATAGAAATTCTGCAACACATTTAACCTTCTGACCTCAGCTGATGGAGATGACCTCATTAAATACTGCTGACATTAAGGACTCCAACATCACAAATTAATGTAGAAGTGTTCGAGCAGAGGATAAAAATAGTCGGCCGGTGTGTTGCTGTAGAGGATATGGTGATGCTGTTCTTTACTGGATGAGCCCGTACCAATGATCAATCAATGCTTTAATTCAACTGGAAAAGTCGTCCCTTTTTAATGTGTCAATCACGAGTTCAAATAAAGTGGCTCTTTCCTACGGGACTTCATCCGCTCTGTTTTCCATCATTTCTGTGCCCGTCAGCAGTTTTCTCCTTGTTCTCCCACTAAGCACATCACACTGTACTGCGAGCGTAGCTGCCTTGCCCGCTGTCTCACCCGCTCAGCGTCTATTTTGGTCGTGTGAGCGTGATAACCTCAACACTACTGTTCCGCCTTAATCTGCGCTCAACCATTCAGAGCTGCACTGGCAGAGGCAGCATCCTCTGGGGCAGAAGCTCACACAGCCACAGGGGTCACATTTAACCCTTTTTCTGCATGGGCTTCATTGGTGGATTGTGTGAGGATACTGTGTTTTTAAATTACTTTAGGACAGGACGGGGGAGTTTTTCCTTATCCAAATCAAGGGTCTATGGATAGAGGCTGCTGTTTGCTGTACGGATTTTAAAGCCCTTTGAGGCAACTGATGCATTTGACTTAAGCACTAACTTGTAATGTTATATGAGAATCCTGTACCTCTCCTGTCAGTATTTATATATTGTGACCCACACAGTTTGCTAAGCCTTTGACTGTAATAATGTCCCCATGTTGGAGCATTAATATATGCAGTTAATTTATATACATTCTTCTGGTAATTTCTTTCAAGGCTTATAAGGCTGCTCTATGCGGGGCAAGGCTCAGTGCATCAGGGGAACATAAATGTATTTATGGATGACGAGGAGGTTGAATGTTCTATTGATTTGTACCTGTAACCCGAGCAGCAGAAACAAAATAACATCATCAGCTCAGATCTAAGAAAGCACGTACACATGACTGACATCTCCAAATACAAGCGCACTTATTGTTCAGACAGTGGCACCTGTGTGTATTGATAACTCATCAGTGCAATGATTCAGTGGCTGAGAAAACAAATTAATATTGGTAGTTTGGCTATATGGTTCAAAAATATATGCCAGTAGGCTCAAAAACAATTGTTTCCCCACATCCACATGACCAGATTTCCTTCCAATTGCCTTTTTATGCCAGTCTGTTTTCTCAGTCAGTCTATGACGGAGATACTGAGAGGGAGAGGCATGCAGCATCGATCCAAGGCACTGCCTCCCACTACCCTAAAACTGTGACAAATTAAGTCAGTAAAATGTTTAGAAAGATGCACAATAAGATTGTAATTTGATTTCATTATTTCCCTGCAGTTGATCTATTGATATATGACTTCTTATAAAGCCTCTTGCCTCAAGGAACTATACAGTATATAATGTTCTATAGTATATATATTTTATTTGGATTATTAAGTTAATATTACCAATTACCTCTTAGTTAATAAAACCTGCAATAACTCATTTCATTGGCCACTTTGGGGCAGCAGAAACAAGTTGTGAACACAACCTTGCCTTTTAAACTGATATCGTGAATTAGCATCACTTGCTTACTTACACATCCAGCACTTAAGGAGCAACATTATCATTCATTTGGAGCCGTGTTTCTGGCCACCTCATGAAATTAAGTCCATCAGGTGTTCAGATATTCACTCTGTTTTTGCTCTGGTTTTGGTCTCGACCAACTTCTGAGGGAAATGTCTGGCTCTTCAGCTGCTAAATGCTTCGCTATGTTCACCAGCTAGTCTCTAACTGTGTCTGTTTGCTGTCTGGTGTTGAGCTGTTTACAGTTGTTTAGAGCTTTTACACTGGAAAAAATAAATGCCAGCTGTGGCCAAAAATGACATTATGAGAGCAGTGAGAGTGACCCAAAACAGTAAAGTTGTGGGCTGGACAGATAAACAATTCGCAGAGGGTTAAACTGAATTTAACTTTTTAAGGGGTTTTGATTTATGTACACCTTGGTGGCATTCATTATTTGAATTTTAACCACCCTTAATTTACACTGAGAGGGATGCAGTGTTAGCAAGTGTCATGGAGGAGTGAAAGAGAGGAAGGAAGAGCACTCGCTGTAGCCTGCGTTGTGGTTGTGCTAAGAAGGCAGTCAGGGAAGATTACTGTCCGTGTGAGAGCAGGAGGGATTCGACTGGATTGCACAGGGTGACCTGCTGTAAGATGGACCCTTCCTACCACACCCTTCCTGATATGACGCAGGGGGAGCGATGGCCTCAAAACCATGGCTTATGATGATGCTAATTATAGCTGTGGTTCTACAATAAAAAGTGTGTGCTATATAACCATAACAATACAATAGTTCTCTAAATACACAGCCCTATGGGGGCGGCATGATATTATAAAATAATTATAAATTGTAAATCCATCCACTACAACGTTAACTCTTGGGAAGTGAAAGTAGAGGAACCCTAAATGCTTCACCAGTTACTAATTAATTATTTTACACAAGACATCATTACAGGATGTCTGCCATGAGTGGTGTTACCCCCCCACCCTCCGCTAAATAACAAGGGATCATTACGTGGCCTCATGGAGAATCAGTCAGATCATAAAAGCTTTTCTCAGCTAACTACCACGAATCATTTATGCGCCCCCCCACATACTCCCCACATACCTCCATCACACACACACACACACACACACACACGGCAACCAAAAATAACTGAGATTAGCCTAATCTCCACACTTATCACTTTAGCCCCCTCCCAAGACTATATCTGTCATCTGTCTGCTTACTGTACTGTGCACACCATGCAGAGGGAAGCTTGTGTTCACAGGGGGCTATCCCATGGGGACGGACAGATGATCAAAGCTGTAAAAAATAAATTGTTGCTGAATATCAAAATATGACATGAGTTTGAAAACAAAATTACGCTAAAAATAAGTGGCAGATGTTGATTCAGTTTGACTGCTGTGTGGCTGCGGAAACGTTTACACCCCAGGCTCAATAACACAAGATGGCAGCGATTTGAGGGCACTGCATGTATCGCTTACTACTCTGATTCAGTCATTTCTATAGCATAAAACCTGGTTCCAGTTATCGTTCAGAAAATTACACTCTTTAATTTTTATATCGCATATGATTTTGCCTCCTCTCTGGACAAACCACGGCTTCTCTTCCTCTCTTCCTCTCCATCTCTGCCTCTCGGTGTCGCAGCCTTTCTGTCTCTCTGTCTTTACTGTGCGGACATGTCTGTTTATATCTTGCATCAAATAAAAGGGCCGAACCGAAGGACAGAATAACAGTAGCGAGAGAGAGAGAGATATAGAACGTTTTGTCATATATCAGCTTACAGTGACCAGTAAAGCCAGGAGATGCTAGTATACACCGATTAGCCATAACATTATGACCACTGACAGGTGACGTGAAGAGCATTAATTATTATCTGGTTACCATGGCACCTGTCAGTGGAAGGGGATATATGAGGCAGCAAGTGAACATTTTGTCCTCCAAGTTGATGTGTTGAAGCAGGAAAAATGGGCGAGCGGAAGGATGTGAGCGACTTTGACAAGGGCCAGATTGTGACGGGTAGACGACTGGGTCAGAGCATCTCCAAAACTGCAGCTCTTGTGGAGTGTTCCCGGTCAGCATTGGTCAGAACCTACCAAAAGTGGTCCAAGGAAGGAAAACCGGTGAACTGGCAACAGGGTCATGGCTCATTGACGTGTGTAGGGAGCGAAGGCCAATCCAACAGAAGAGCTTCTGGAGCTCAAATTGCTGAAAAAGTTAATGCTGGTTCTGATAGAAATGTGTCAGAACACACAGAGCATCACAGTTTGTTGCACATGGGGCTTCGCAGCTGTCATAATGTTATGCCTGTTCAGTGTATAGGCTGACTTACTGGGAATCTAGGCTGGATGAATGTGATCTATCAGCAGTTTTTTGAAATTGCATACTTTAATTTGCTCAATTGCCTCAATATGCAGAAAAAGAGGCACAATAGCAAGAAGACATGTTTTTCATAAACGACAGCTGTAAACGTCTATCTAGTATCAAGTTAGAACAGTTACGTCTCTTCAATGATACGGTGAAATGATCTAATTAACAGTTTAAACATACTATGTTTGTCCGTTTAACTGCTACTGACCTGTACGTGCGACAAACGGCTTCACATTTACTTGGAAAAACTGTGTTTTAAACACTTTCAGTTATACACCACATTCATATTCTTCTTCCTAGATTTGGCTAATCTACATTTGTCATCACAAAATAAGAAAACCAGCCTCTGTAAAATTAGGTGTTTTTTTTTTTTTTTAGATTCAGCGGGTTTTTACATGGTGTTGATTTTTAGTCTAAGATAAGATAATCCTTTATTAGTTCAACCAATATGTTTTGAAAAAAAGTCAATTCCAGTACACGAGCTGCTGTGCAGGCATTGCTGTTGATGTAGTGATGTGTGTAAAACCGCGATCTCCTCCTTAGATCCCATCTCTGATTCAGCAAAACACAGAAATAGAGCGTAGCCGATGCTCTATAATCAGTGCGTTTTAAAGCTATACTTTTCCCTCTGCTTTAACACAGTGGGTCTGACAATTAACTCTGTACTGTAAAACATACGGTCAAGCAATTAACACTCTCTTCTGCAGTTAACAAGACCAACTAGCAACAGAAGGAGTACTGAGTGACTTGGCAAGGGATAATGGGTTCAAACTACGGGGGATGACGAGGAAAAACTCTTTCTTCCAGGCAGTGGAGTCTGGGATTTTCCACCCTGTGGGCCAAGAGTGAGCTTCCCTCAGTGAGCTGAGAAAGAACACGATTCAAGGCACATTATGTTCATCGTCGGGGAGCCACTTCTTAAAACAGAGAGGACAAGAACGCAGACAGCATGAGAGGGGAAAAAGCATTGTCCTTCATTTTTGTCTGCTGGACAAAATTGGACCAGAGGAGTCCATTAGGCTGGTGTGTGTGTATCTGTGAGGGTGAAAAAAGAGAAATGGACATAGGAGGAGAGAGAAAATGTTTCTTTTGGACAAGATTAATCTTTAACTGCTGCACTAAAAGAAGGAGTTGCACCCTACCAAAAATAGTGTGAGCTGCTGTTTTGTTAAACTACATTTAGTACTACATTATCTGTTGGCGAAAGATAATTCTACATTTTAAAATGCCTTCATATTTTTAATGAAGCGCAATCTAAAGCGCACATGAATCGAGTCAAATCAAATCAAAATGACACATTCTTGTCCAGTGTGTTCACTCAACATTCGATCTGGTGAGTAGTACTGCTCTGACACTGTGGGTGCCTCTGAAACGGGGATGGGTCTCCGTCCTTGCAACGTGTCACATGTGTGACAGGCAGATTGTCACACATAAAGACACGTAACAGAGCTCTTTACCACCCCACAGGCTGCAACTCCCACACTCAAGACAAGAAAGGTTTGCTTGGCCTTCAAACAGCCTGCCCGGCCATGCTCTGCAGTACTATATACAGGGTGGGGTTTCCAAATCTGTTTATGCCAGTGACTACCAATATGCTCCAATGACCTGTTGGGTCCTCCAGCAGCAAAACACAGGCTGTCACCATTTACATACTATTCAAAGTGGAACACAATCTGATTTGGATTGAAAATAAAGGCACTCACGAGCTACCCTAAGTCAAACCTGAATAAAAAGATGCAAAACACGGTCATTGCTACCATGAAAATGCTAACTTGTTAGCTTTTGTCCACAAAAGGGGTTGCCGCTTTAAGACTTGCTCAACCAAATGGGATGAAACATGCACAAACACCACTACGGAGCTTGAACGCTGATGAAAAATGCAAGAGTGGAAGAAGAGGGAACAGCGAATTCACTGTTCCATAGCCAAGTGCTGGAGCAAGTGCTGGAGCAAGTGCTGGACAGCAGATTTGCCTCTACTCATGCTCGAGTGATAAAAACAAACTATGCCCACATTCTGGTTGCCATGAGCCCACGAGGTGCAGTTTAGTGGCTCAGAAAAGAATAGATAATTATTAATATAGTATTGAGCTCTAAAACAGTCCACACGCCTGCACCTGCAAAATAAAAATATCAAGCATCTATTCTCATAAACTCATAATAAAACATATTTATAGATAGATTTGTAAAAGGCAACAGGAGTCATTCATCTTTTAAAGACATTCTGATAAGATGGAGTGACAAATGTGGGGAGGGGGTAAAAAAAAAAAAGCTGCAAAAAGTCGCTTCAAACGGTGAAGCATCAAAGCAGAGACAGGTGACCCTGACAGTTCGGCTCCGTCAGAAGCTCAGATCAGAGCTGCATGGAGGATGTAGGTGGCACTGATGACGTGATCGATGTCTCCCGAGAGTGAGACTCCCGCGTAACTGCATCCAAGTGGCCCGTCATTGTGTGATCACTATTACGCTCTATAGACATCGGGGTTATCACAGCAAAGATAGCGAAAATCCGCTCAAACCTAAACATTATTCCTTAAAGGTCAGTCTACCAGATGTATACCTCCTCCTTGAACATGTGTAAACTAAACATAAAAGCAAACTTTGCTCGTGATGACACACAAGCTGCACCGCAGATTACAAACTGTGCTCCCAGTCTGCTGCCTCTATTAGATAAATGACATGTAGGTCTGCAGGCACAGAAAGGTGGTCCCTTTGTGTCCTCAACATACCTTCAAGTGAAAACAGACCTTTGTGTGCCTTTGCAAAACAATGTCCAACATACCAACTTCTTCTTGTTGGGACATTAATTATGAACAACATGCTGTGCAGCCTCAGCTACATGTGCTTTGTGCAGCAGCAAATACAGAATCTGGGCAAACTAACACCTGCTTTAAAGTTGAAACACGTCCTGTGTTGTGCAACTTTCCAAGCAGCCTCACCTCACAGTAACTGTAAACCCCCCACTAGCAGTGTGTGATTTTCTTTTCAAGGAATGATTTCATGTCTTCAAACACTCATTATGGGTCATTCTTTCCATGACTTGTCTTTGCTGCAGGGAAGCCATACACGGCATTGGTGCTTAAGTATCACCCTGTGAAAATACAGTATAGTTCAGGAATGAAAAAGATTGGTTGTGCTGCCATATGCCACCTCTAGGCTACAGGGTATGACACATCCAGATGCATGCACACACAGACATGACACATTCCCACAACAATCCTCAGCCTCACACATCACATCAGATCAAATCACGTCACATAACAGGAAGCCGTTACACTGTCATCAGCCAGCGGCTCTGCTGCAACACACCTCACATTCCTGCTCCTCACTCCTCTATGTATGTCCTACAACTATATGCCATTTGAGAGATCATGGTAATGAGGCCAGGCTCCTTTTAATTATCCTCCCGTAAATGTCATTTGCTGTCCCATCTGTGATAAATGCATTGAATGCTTTCTTCATGGATTGATGCTGTCTTTGTTTAAGGCAGCGCTGCAGTCACTGTGATGAACTGCATGTAGGTGCAGCTTTAAAAAGAGCAGGGATCGATTGCATGTACTGAAATGCAAACACAAAAAAGACAAAACAACTACCAGGTCACATTTAAAATCCTTTGTGCGTACTTCGTTTACAAGCTGTAATTACAGAGAGGATTAGGGACAACACAATAGGAAATCAATCAGAGGAGCATCGTACAGGAATCACCGTTGCGGCTGTATGATACACACGAAGATAAAATGCAACATATACTGCCGTCCTCCCATTGTTTCTTTCTGTTTCCCTCTGTCTCTCCTGCTCTCTCTTTCAACCTAACACATGATTCAGCACATCATGATTCAGCGCACACGCAGTGAGTGTGTGTGTGTGTGTGTTCTTATGCACCTGCGTCCCTGCATGAGACTGAGGGCGGTGGCCTCAAGGCATCCAGGACTTGGCATAGCCTATTCTGAGTCCACGGGACTCTATAAACCAAAGCCGACTAATCTCCTCTGACACCAAACTATCTGTTGCTGAGGTGGCAAATTACAGCACACAGTGGCTTCACCATGATCTCCTTTTTTCACCTTACGATGCCTGTGCCTTCCGTCTGTTTATTATGTTCGTCAGTGGGATGGCCATACATTCATTTCAACTAGTGATGAAACGGTGAGTTAATCAACAGAAAATGTATCATCATATATAGATAATCAAGCAATTGTTTAAGTCATTTATCAAGCAATATCAATGTAAACTGTTAATCTTTGAGTTTTGGACTGTTGGTTAGAGAAAAAAGCAAACTAAAGACATCACCTTGGGCTCTGGGAAATGGTCAAAGAATATACACAGAGAAAATAATCGCCTTATTTTCAACGTACTCTTGTCTTTGTCCTTGACTTACTCTTGTCTTTGTCCTTGACTTCTCTGTTTTCTTTACATGAATGTATCTGATTTTGTATGCAGTGGTGTATGCAACAGATAAAGAAAAGCTATTTCCATAACAATGTATAGCAAGAAGCACCTTTTTGACATTCTGTCTTGGCTTTAATTCAGCATTGAACTAAAAGAAAACCCATTAAGACACAGTGAGAAGGTGCAGACAAACATCTCCACCTCCACTGTCGGTCTGTTGACATTGTGTGTCTAAAGATGGAAGAGTTAAAAAAAGGTCAGCTGTCAGACAGACACACAATAGCATGGGTTATTTCAGTGGAGACCAAATTTAGCCAGTGTAATGTAGTTAAAGTCTCCTCTGCTGCTCCCATGCAGTGAACTAGATTCCCAGGTCAGTTGGCTCAAATTTTCCCCATTTCAGATCAATTTACCCACTGAGCTGTGAATCAACCGCACACATTTGCTTAGGACAAGGTATCCCTACAGACACTATAATTAAATAAATCACTTGCATCATGCGCTGCTGTCGGCTGTAGCAGATACTACCTATATTAAAAAATAAAATAAAATAGGCAGCTTAAGAGATAAATCAACAACCAGTATATTTTCCCGACGACTGATATTAGCGGTGAATAAATAGAACAATCTGATCTTGAGAAGTGACTCAGTCTGTCATGTTGACGTTCACAGAAACAGGTTGTACTTTTGCATGACAGCTCAGTGATTCTGATGCTGACAAAGTGGAGCCGCACATAGGGGCTAGCATAGCTGCCACTTCCTACAGGCAGCTGCTAAGTGCCTCACGCGCATTCAGTTCACTTTCATACGAATGAAGTTTTAACTGCACGTGGGGGACCATAATAATAACGCTTCAGGGCGTGACTTTACACTTTCATCACCAGGACCACCCTTTCAGAAGCATAAAAAAAGAAATTGGAAAAGTGCACAGTGTGTTTTATCGATGTAGCGGTGCGTCACTTTTGGGTAAAAAAATAAATAAATAAATAGTAAGAATAAAGTAAGGTGGTAGCAGCAGGTGAAACTGGTAACATTACCTCATGTGCTGCTACTGTAGTATGTTTATACTGACAATAGGGCTGTGTACCTCACCATGCGTGACAATGTGTTACAACAGTATCAAAATACAGTTGACTCTGCAACACGATCACACAACATGTATTGTGATACGCCACAATATATAATAAATATAACTAAAGAGGAAAACAAGCCCTACATTGGAGGGAAAATCATGAAGTAATGAATTTTAATAATTACAGCCGACAGTGGGCTACACAGCAGAGTCTGTGCAGTTTTAATACACACACACACACACAGATGATGTGCCATCATTCAAATGTGAGGCCTCAGCTGCCACAGAACAGTTTCACAGTTAAATGTCAATAGGACAAGTCTCCCCTCAGTGTCATAAGAGCATATATCATTATTTTACAGCTAGTTTATCAATAAACAATATATTGTAATATATTGTCCCAACAGACTAGTAGTGATTATACAAGCTTACACTAAATTTAGCTCTCCAGTTATGCAGTTTGCTAAATTAGTATCAATTTGTTCAATCATTCATGACTCTTCTGCAGAGAAATGACTTTATGAAAAACAACAAATGGTGAAGTAACTAATTAAAATTGATGTTTGTATTTTTACTAGGTAAAGAGAACTACTAAAACTCAGAACATTTAGACTATATTAATATAATATATAATATTTAATAGTTATTTAATATTTTATATGTGGATTACCTTCCACTGCGAATCAGAATCAGGTTTATTGCCAAGTAGGTTTTCACATACAAGGAATTTGCTTTGGTGAATTAGTGCATTGAAATGTGAAGAAATATAAAAAAGTAAAATAAGATAAAGATTTGAGAGAACTCAGCATAGGCGTAGTACTATATATATAAATTAAATTCAATGCTAATTAAAGACCAGGTTTACTGGTTTGTGACTGAGAAATTTTAAACCATAATAGGGTAACACACAAATTCTGCCTGGGGACTCAGAAAGGGTACAGCCACCCCTGGGGGCTGGTATGCTGCCACAAGTCCAACCTGAGCCCCTTGTGCTTGAGCTGGGATCTGGCGGGAGGCCTGGTGGCGGTGATGAGCCAGATGTGGCACTGGGAGCTGTGGGGATTCTCTACAGCAGTTTAAAAAGGTTATCCCTTTACTCTGCTGCTTTTTTTAAAATTAAATACAATGAACCAAAAACCAGCACTGGACCGGGTGGTATCTAAGTCTATTCCTGATAACATAAATCATGACGACCCCTCCAACGTTGGCACATATCCAAAGGTAACAGCAGATGTTGGAGACTGTCGTGACTGTAAGGTCATTGGGATAATTAGCTCTATATCTGAGAGGATGTAAAATAATAAGAAAAACACAAGGGCAGCAGGGTTAGAAATGAATAGGATCAGGGGGCAAAAATGCCCTTGAAAGGTCTAAAAATGCCTGTGAAATGAAAGATGAAAGGGCAAAAAATGCCCCTAATAACCGTTCTCATTATTTCATTGAATTATTAAATACTGGGTAGGAAATATTGAGCCATCATATACAGTATATGTACTTTTTTTTGGCAGCACGAGGGCAGTGGAACAAGCTGGAAACACAAAAATAACAACTATCAACATTAGCATTCATTTGGAGTTGTGTTTCTGGCCACCTGATGAATGAATGAATATAATCCAATATTTACTCTCCTTTTAGCTCCATTTTGTTTTCCACCAACTCCTGAGGGAAATATCCGGCGCTTTGACTGCTACTGTAAATCCTCCGCTATGTTCACCAGCTAACCGTCTATCTGTTTATACAGTATGTTTGGTGCTGGGTAGGTAGCGTCCAGTGGGTCTATCAGATTTATATTCACTGCATGCTGCAGGTGGAATAAAGTTTTATGATAGCAGTGACAATCCAAACAGTAAAATTGTGGATATAAAACCAAAATAATGAGCTGAAAGATGCTAAAATGCTCCGTAGAGCTGAGGGGTACTACAAGCGACGGCACAGTGGCAACGTGCCAGTTAAAATCACTTCAGATATTTAATTTAAGTGTCTACATGGCCACGAAAATACAAGAAAATTTGTTAGGCTTTTTGTTGAGGGAACCTGAGCGACGCGAACTTCCTACAGAAATACTACAGAGTTACTTCCAGAAGTGTAAACAGCGCACCAGCCTCCAGTCGCTAGGTGCTTGTTTAAATTGTAGTGTTTGAGTACACAGCGTATTTACTTCCCTGCATGACCTTCACACTGTATGCAGCAATTTCCCTAATCACTGTGCATTGCCATAATTATGTGCAAGCAAACAAGTGAATGAATGCTTGAACAAACACACGGGGAATCGTGCACACTGAAGTGAGTCAGAGCCTGTATAACCAAAAATCACAAATTCCATCTTGCTGGCGATCTTAAAATCTAGTAGAGGTAATATTAATGCTTATTCAAACTTTTGCATCAATATAAATATTTTCTTTATTTGCCATTATTATTTTTCCTGGCTAATTGGCACAGCCAGATGGAGTCATCTAATGAGTGACAACTGAGTGAGTAGTTTAAATAAGACGCATCAGTTTCCATGTGGGAACTAATACTGTAGCCATTCAGCTGTTTTACTTAGACACTTCCCAGCAGTACTGTCCACAAGAGGGTTCTGGTTTGGCACAAGCAACGCAGGAACGCTAAGTACTTACTGAGAAAACTTAAAGGATCTCATCTCAACGAACATTAGGCTAACTTTAGAACCTTTTAACTTCTCCAGCAGTAAAATTGTGCTCCTGTGAGCTCAATGAAACTTGTAGGCGTGTGAGGCTCGTGAGATGAAGAAGAAGACCAACGCATGTTCAGATGCAGCGTCTGCCTGCTACAGACCTTTGGCGGGCGTGACATTAAGATCTATGAAAAACATAGGGGAGTATAGCTCTAACAGAGGGTGTTGGCGACACCAACAAATCTGACTTAGCCCAGTTCTGACTGTCCAGCCTGCGCTGATGAAATAACGACCCGCTTTACTTCGCAGATGGAGGGAAGAGATGGTGACAAAGTGAAAGGGGGGGGACGTACAGGCTGGAAGATGATTTATTGGTGAAGCTCACTGTCTGAATAAGTAACTGAGTCCATCCTAAGGCTGATACAATGATGGTTCACTGCTTGAAACCCATTATGATGGCAGGAGGCTGCATTTGTCCCTCCATTAAAGTGCTAATCCTGCATCCTACACCTAAGATGTTATGACAGCTTGGAATGTTTCCACAGAGTGCCTTTTCTTCCCTCTCACGTCTCCTGTGGATGTGTCTGATTCGCTGTTGTTGTATTATCCACTGTGTCTATTTAATGTGGTTACACCCAAAATAACTATGTTCAATTTCTATACCGTATTTTTAAGCGCACTGAGGTTAGACACAACATTATGTAGAGAAAGACAGAGTGCTAAAGGAGGATGACATACCACGAGTGAGAGAAGGCATCGGAGGAAGGGAGGGAGGGGGGGCAGAGAGGAAGAAACAGGCAGAGTTTGATAAGCAGAGAGACAAATGGAGACAAAGAGGAATGACTGAGCGTGAGAGAGATGAACGGGCAGGGCTGTAAGCTCTGCTGTTGTATCCAAGGATTATGACACATCCCTATATACTGCACTGCCTTCCTCCCCGCATGCTCACTGCAGATTTTCATTAACCTTGCGGCATTGTCTATTTGTATATTTAACCTGGTCCATACCATCTCATCCTCCCACTGCATACAGCTCTGCAAACTAGACAGCAATGTAATGTACAGCACCGCCCTATCTGAAAATTCTAATCCATTTCCTATGCTTTGTATGCGTGCCAAGATTATAACACCAAGCAACTGCAATCCATATGGTGCTCACTTGTCAGAATATGGTTTGTGATTCCTACAGTAATTCAGAACTCCACATTTAGCAAAGCTCGAGTAATGCTTTGCTGAAGCATGAGTAATGCTTTTGTTTTTCAAATGCCACATGATGCAGTAATGGTAATATAACGCAGTTTAAAACATACTCTGACAGAAGAATATAAGACACCATAAACACGATAAAAGTCTGCTGCCTCATTGGTACTTGAGCGCAAAGATGATCTTTTCCTGCTCCATAAATGTCCACTGATCCATAGCATGCGGGGCTGGGATTTGGACATGCTGCACACTTAAGTTCTGGCCGGATTCTGTTCACGACTATGGCTATTAGTGTGCTTGTAAAACTTTATGTTCACAGGTTCATAACATTTAGTTTGCCGAATGCCTTTTTTAAACAGTTAATTATTTATTTTTGCACTTCCATTGTTAACTGATAAATCACTGAGGCATACTGTATATGCTCCCCAAAGAACGTAAGATTAGGTTGAGCCCTGACAACAACACAATTTGCTCCAACCTGTGTAAAAAGCAGCATGGATAATAGCAGCGATAACAACAGGGGAGTCAGACATTAAAGGAGGGACAGGGAGCTGTGGGGCAAGGACATTCAGGACGAGGTGAGAGAGAGAGATGGTGTCATGGTCAACCATTTACATTTTATCCAATCTACATTTTAAATCATACGTAATACCAGTGCTGTCAAAAATGCATCCATCTGCTGGAAAGGTTCAGTCATGAGAGGCACAATCTTTCAATCACTCAGTGTGTAATGAAGTCGTTACCAGGAGGAGGAGAAGAAAAGAGCTTGGTTAAATAGTCTGAGTCAGGCAGTGCAATGACCCGATGGAGGGTAATAATGTATCTCTGTTATATCCAGTGGGGTTTAACCTTGTGGATGTTCACATCTAGAACAACCACAACAACAAACATTAAGAAAGCCATTCATTTAGCCTCTAATATAAATTTCTTTAAGTAGATACCTTCTTATTCGCTCTAAAATAGTTCACTACATTATATTATAGACCTGAATCCATATAAACCTACAATTTAGTTATAAATGAAGCATTTTTTTCCCCCTGAACAAACTGAGGCAATTAATTTTGATTTCTGATTTTGAATTAATTTCACCCATCAATGAGCTGAAACTGACATTCCCACTTGTTATCCACAGATAAGCATTCTGACCAGTGGTGATTGACAGCACCTAATAGTTTTATACGTGCAGAATTATATCTGTGCATTAACCTTTCAAGGTTGTTGCCATGCTACTGAGGAAAGCACCCAGCCAGAGAGCCACCATGCAGCACAGAAATATGAACGACCATAACTCTCTCACTCTGCATCGTTTTCCTGCTCTCTACTTTTATATGAATCTCTTTTTGCATCCTTTTCTGTTCACTGAAGTGCACAGACAAACATATACGCACCTCCTCCCACTGATGTATGTATCGGATGAGTCGGGACAGTCTCAACAGACGCAGAAGACTGAGGATCTTGGTGAAGCGGACGATTCGTAGGGCACGGGCTGTTTTATATACCTCCGAGTCGAAGCCTTTCTCCACTATTAAAAAGATATAATCCACTGGAATGGAGGAGAGGAAGTCCACGACAAACCAGCTCTTCAGGTAATTCATCTTGATGACCTTGGGGTCGAGGATGATCTCGGAGCTCTCCTCGTTGACGATCCCCGTCCTGAAGTTCATGACCAGGTCCACCAGGAAGATGGTGTCCGAGGCCACGTTGAAGACGAGCCAGGTGGTGGTAGTCTGCTCTGAGAAGAAGGTTATTCCCACAGGAATGATGATTAGATTCCCCATCATCATGATAAGCATTATCAAGTCCCAGTAGAACCTGCAGAGCAACACACATGGATCAGTAATGCAAGGGAGAAGGCATGTTGTAGAAAATTAATACTGACCAAGTGTATTCACATGTCCAGCAAATGTGAATACACTTCAACAACTTAGCCTGAGAGTATAAAGCGGACCACTTTTATTTCATCAAAATCCTCCATTAGGGCTAGAGTATAAACATGCTAACATCAGCATGATATCATGCTCACATAAAAATGATAACATGCTCATTTTATCAGGTACAATGTTGACCATTGTCACCATATTAGTTTTTGTTTACCATGTTAGCATGCTAACATTTGCTAATTAGGAAGTACACCTGAGGGAAATGCCATTTGTTTTGAGGGCATGTGGTCCCAAGTATTTTGACAAATTCAAATTTATACATGATGAAAGTCAGAGAATCACCAAAGTTATTACAATTCATCCTGAGTGAAACATGAATGTCTGTATTTGACAACAGTCCATCCAATAGTTGACGGACATTTAACCCACAACCACAAACATCAACTTCATGGTGGCACTAGAGAAATAGTCAGATGATAACTAAGGTCAGCCGGATTCATCCTCTGGGGACCATGAATATCTCCTCAACATTTCACAGCAATCTATCCAGTTTTTGCTGAGATATTACAGTCTGGATCAAAGTGGTGGACCGACCGACCAAGTGCCGCTACTAGAGCCATGCAGCTAACATCGCTAAACAATAATGTAACGGTTGTTATCATATTTCCTGCAGTGGACGTTCTACTATCAGCATATGTTATTTAACATGTTGCCAATGTGTCTAAAACGCTAACAATAATCGGTAGGAAATTCTTCAAGTCTGAGGTCTGTGGATGTGCAGAGGGTCTCGCAGGGAAGAAATACGCAGCTACATACAGTATGTTTGTGCTGTTAGCAAATCTCTTCTTAGTCAGGGCCCAAAGTTAACTACAATTCAAGGACATTGGGAAATGTGCCGCTAGCACTTACAGTATGTATTCAGGGCCCTGTTAGAACGAGACTCTCTCATCCTTCCTGGCTGTGTTAATGTCCCTGCCCTCTGTCTTGTGATGAGCAGAGCCAGAAGTGATTCATCAGCACCCTGCTCTTTTCACGAAGTGTCCTGGGCTTCGATAAAGGCTGGGCAACCATGAATGAAAATAGATGCTTTCAGGAATCCTATCTCATGCTAAAAACTCTCCACTGACGCCATCCCTGCTGCCTGCCTCTGATCTGCCTTTCTGCCCGTCCATTGCTGCTGCTGAAGATGGAAATGGACTGGCTGGCTGGTTGGCAGGCTGCCTGTCTGGCTGGCAGACTGGCCACCCAGTAATGGATCCGTTTGAATGAATTAAGACAGGGCCTTAGCTTTATAAATATCCACAGATCATGTGTCTGATAATTGTCTTCACAACTAAACAGCGGTCATCTAGGTGGTTCATAATACACACTATAGGTTATTTTTACACCAGCAGGCATTGAACTGGGGCCTTTAGAGTGGGCTCTTCATATGGAGATCCTTGACTGGGACATCAAAGCACAGAACATGATGCACTTTGGCTTTTTTGATGCTATCCATTCCTCTAAAGTCTTAAGGGTAACAACTTACTTGTGTGACAATTAAAATACCATTTTGAATACACAATTCAGCCTCCTGATGCCACTTCAACTGACATGACAGGATAATGTGAACACAGTATGTGTATGTGGCATGAGTTACTGTTTTTGTTATTTATATTTAAATGTGTAATAGAAGCTGCAGTGAAGACGTCTGCTATGATTCATCCTTTCTACACCTTCATAACAAGACACATTGAAAATAACTTCATCTGAGGGGAACAAGAACAACGCTAAAGATGAAACCATGACTAAAGATTTTGTGGAAAACATAAATTACTTTAGATAGTTTAATTAATCTGTGGTTAAAAAGAGAGCTGTCTTAGAACAAAGAGGAACATTTTAAAAACAAGACCTCAAAAGGTCAAAGTTCATGATCTGAAGAAATCTAAAGACATTTATAGAATAGCGTGGAAAAAAATACTACTGATTGTTTTAATTTTTAATTTTGAAAACCGTGTAATAACTGGCATTGGCAATACAGTATAAATTAACTGTTAAATTGATTTAAAACCAGAGCAAAAGTCACACAATGAGGTAGTGAGGGTTTAAGTAGAAAAATCAGAAACATCCTTATACCACTCAAAAGCTCAATATCAGCATTGTTAAATTTCTAATATATTTCCATTTATCTCAAGACTCAGGTGGGTAGGTGGAATATACAGCTCTAGAATAAATTAAGAGACCACTGCAAAATTTTCAGTTCTCTTCATTTACTATTTATAGGTAAGTGTTGGAGTAAAATGAACTTTGGTAAATTTGGAGTGGTCTCTTAATTTTTTCCAGAGATGTATACTGTACATGACCTCTAAGACACCCACTTATCTAATGTATAAACCGTTGTCTTTCACTTCTTGAGTTAAAAACTATAGAACAAGAAACCGCAAAACATGCTGCATTTGAAAGCAGTTGTTTACTGAAAAAGTCAGAGCATTTCAGTTGCCCTCTTTCTGATTCAGTCACAAAGTGTGCCAATGTAGTCAACGACTCTAAGACTACACCCAGCTCTTGCTACATCATTGTATAAATGCTTGCTTCGATGCGCCAACTATGAGAACGTACTCCTCCCAAGTTAAATCGGTAGCCGAGAGCAGTGCACCCAGATGTAAATGCAGCTCCTATACACCAGCAATGCAGTCAGTCACCAGCCCCATGGACCTATACCTAGAACAGGGGCTGGGAGCTGCAGAGCCAAAAAAAGAAAAACCTTGAAGATCTAATGATCAAAATGTACAGACCACCCCTGTGGTAGATCAGAGAACCAGCTCCAGCCAAGGCAGAGGAATCGTTATCAGAACAATCCTGCTCCAGATCAAGGGAGCTCATTTCTTCTTGTAGGTTTCCTCCCTAACAAGTGCTCCATCATAATCAATGCCAGACCTCTCCTGCCAAGCAACAGAGGGAACCCCACACAATCTTACTCAGCACAGCCCGACCCTATCCAATCTACACTGTAACGAGTATACTGTGCTCCAAGCAATCACATCCTGTGCTGATGTATGCGGCAAGAAAAATTCGGACTTCAGATTAAATAAAGGGAGGTCAAAGTCATCTATGACTGAGTTTACTGAAATGCGGCGTATGGGTACAGATAGTCGACCAAAGAGCCATCTCTTGGTGGGCAATGCATTTGTTTGAGTCGGCTACAATGTTCTGTGGCTTTACCCAGTCCATAAATCTTTACATAGAAGCATTTCTCTCAGGGATTGTAGAATTATTAAATGTGGGCTTCTAAACACACAGCCATTGACAAATGGCAAATGATGATTTATAATATGGAACATCTGAATCCTCATTGACAAAAAGTTGTTTTTATGAATAAAAAAGGCTGCCAGGAAAGATATTTTATGCACAATGCATTCTAGGTAGCATGACAAATTTAAATGGTAAGAAATATGGTGAGCAAGACGAGCAATGTGGCATTTTAACTATGACACTTTGTAATGTCTAAGAGACTACCAAGTGCCTTGGCCAAACAGAAGACCTCTTTAAAATTTACAGAAATAAAACATCACTGAGAGTCTTGGAGACTACGACAAAGGCCTCTCCTTAGCACAACCAGAGGTGTATGAGGCCTCTAAAAATCTATGAATAATGAATATTACTAACCTGCCATTAATCTTTAAGCAGCCACTGTGTACAAAGAATATGTTGGATATTGAGTTTCATATACTCGCACAAAGCAATATAATGTTTGTGCGACTAGTGGTGTCATTCATGGACTGTACTTACGTAAGACTTTTCATTAAAAGCCCATGCAGTGTTTTTTGTTTTCTCTTTTTGGTCATACGAGGTTCTGCCATGGTATACAAAAGAATAGGGGGCAGTGAATGTTTTAATATAATTCCATGGCATTGAAAGATTGCTAGCGATATATGTTCCTGTAGCAACAAACAAAAAAAAATAATGAAGTTGTTACATTAAGCCCCAGAGTAGAGACAGGATTACCTTTTTAAGACACAGTGCAACAAGACCTGCGAAGCAAAGTGTACCCTTGCACCTCCATCATTTATGCACCTGCACATTAGGTAGCTGGAAGCACTGGGATATAACCCCACAATACTGTACCACTTTCAAGCCAACAGGCAGTCTCACTGGTATTGAAGGTTGTGTGTCTTTAAACTCGCTAGAGGACAAGAGCTTCCTGTGAAAAGCCGCCCATTGGAAAATGTCATGTGGAAGGATCCTTAGGGGGCCTGAGTTAGTGGAACTGATGTATTTTCCAATACACCAGAAATTAAAGGGATGAAGCTCCTTGTGCAGCGATTAAATAGCAAAAAACCCCACTGATGGACCAATTTATCTCTTATTTTACATATTTAGAATACGCATATTGCATGTATACTACACTGACATCATTTCCCATTATGGAGCTTTTTATTCTGAAATTCTGCCCCTAAATTCTCCCCCTCTTTCAGTGCATATCATTTACCTGTTAAGGTCCTACCCTTTGAACCCTCCTGTACAAAATGGCCAATCTCCTTACGTAATTGTTTTCAGAGACTGCTAAGCTCACTGACTGTTGTGTTGTGCTACTAATCCTTGCCCCATCATCGCTGCACATCTGTGTTTGCACATGGGCACGTGCATATGTGTAAGTGTCTGTGCGTGGATGAGTACAGGATATCCTACTTAGCGTTATGTATATGTATATATCATATATATGGCAGTAAGTGCAATTTAGAGCTGTTGCGACACGTTTTCTCTCATGGTTCACACTGTTGCATATGAATACAAGCAAGGCAAAGCTACACAGTCACAAAGGCCAGTGGTAGTGCAACGTGTAACTTTCAGTGCACCAGTTCTTTTTAGGTTTGCATTCAGCCTGCAGAAGGCTGAGAGCAAACAGAGTGCTGCATACTCGTGCCTGCTCTGAGTTCAGGACCACGGACAGCTCCAACGTGCCCCGGCATGTTGCATGTAGCTTCAGTGGAAAGCCTGGATGATTGTCCCCATCATGCAGTGCCAGGGGACACTGGTGCAGAGACCGGGACCAGATGAGATGCTTAATTGGTTGAGTGGTGAACTGTAAACACGCAACCGGTCCTGGCTGTGCCTGATCTCATGTGTTTACCATTTGAAACGCGCTGTGCTAGAGACGTTGAACGGATTAGAGCAAATTAGAAGCAGTTTGCCTCAACTCAAACGGACTGGGGGGCTCATCCGTGACGCTGCTTATAGATGTGCGACAATATGGGGAGTGGGTGCGTCTTCCACCAGGCAGTTTGTAAAAGGTATAGTTTTCACTTACAGCCTGGATCTTTAGGACAATAGGACAGTGCACTATACTCCAGGCTTGTCCGAGTGAATGATAAGCACCAACAATCGTGCCACTGTGGCATTTCAGTGAACAGCAAGGAAGGAAAGTGTGGCTCCTGCAGCTCCTTTCAAACAAATACATTCCATCACGTTTCCTCGGCAGGGCAGCTTCAGAAGCAGAGCACTCATCCATCAGCGCTGTCACATGCTGGCACCTCTACGACTGGATTCTAACATGATTGTAGCTGATTAATTCGAAACACGGGCTGTGCTCTCCTTTAGTCGTTCCCCTGCACGACTTTTTTTTATTTTTTTTTTACCGCATTCTGTGCGCCTCACCGCCGCCTACAATGAAATGTTTACAGGCGTGATGGTGCAATGGCATCGTCACGTTGTGTCCAGGTTGCTGAACGTGTTAAACTGTGGAACAATCAGAGAAACGTGCGCTCGCGTGTCTGTGTGTGTGTGTGTGTGTGTGTGTCTGTGTGCTTTTTCAAAGCGTGACATTCAGCCTCCTCCTTCCAAGGGCATTTCAACTGATACACCTTATTAGTAGCCTTGATGCGTCCCTCTCTATTATAATAAAAATGCCGCAATGAAACACTGTCTGTCTGTCTGTCTGTCTGGGAGCATCTGTCCAGTGAAGCCTGTTTGCCTACATACAGAGGTAGATTAGCGTCTGCTGGGGGGGCAGAGCGTTTTGTGTGAAAGTGTATAGCTTGCAGACCCTAGGGTGACGGAAGGAAGGGAGGAGGAAGGAAAGGGAGGGGGGGGGGGGGGTGAGCAGGTGTCTTTTCCAGCCCCTTACCTAAAATCGCTATATGGATGAATGATCCAGTATCCGGCCGTTTGAACCCTCTCTTGCTCTTTCTCCACGGCTTTCTGACTGCCGAACATACGCAAGGAGAACTTATTGACTCCGGGCTGCATCATGGCCCCAAATTGCCTCTGCATAAAACCATGGTTCCTGGACGCCCCCTCCAGATCGTCAAAGCCGACCATGGCCTCCTCCCGCTCCCCCTTGAAGCCCACTGAGTTGCCGTGGTCCTTCATGTTCTGGCTGCCCGTGTTATTTTTCTGTATCGAGTCCTGCCTCTGAAAAACATTATTCCCGTCCGCCTTCTCCTCCTTGCTGCCGGAGAACGAATTGGACTTGTCTTCCATGGTGCGGTTAGTTTCCCCCGTTTCTCCTTCGTCTCCTGGGGCGAAGCGTTCCGTCTCCGGCTCCGGCTTCGGGAGGGCTGCGCGCTGAAAGTCGAGAGGGACCCCGCCGTGAGCTCTCCTGCCTGTCGCCTGTTGGTTTTTCTCTTTTTTTCCCCCGCTTCTGTTTCTTCCTTCTTCCTTCTTCTTCTTCTTATGCCCTTCAAAACTGTTCGGCTCCTCTGCCTTCGGTGCGAGTGCTGCGAACTGAGACCGAGAGCCCGGTGGATCAGGTTTCTTGGGTTACCGCCATCTACCGACGGCCCCGGCTGCTGCCGTCCAACAGCCTCTGCCTCGTCGCTCTTCGCACGGCACTGCGGTCTAACTGGCACATGGCCCTGCACCTTATTTACATAATGTGGCTCATGGTGGCCCCCTGCGTCCTCCTCTGTCACCAGCCTCCCACACAGCAGGAGGGAGCCAACGTTATCTACAATGTGGGCTAATT
Source organism: Gadopsis marmoratus (assembly GCA_036023855.1). Taxonomy (NCBI): domain Eukaryota; kingdom Metazoa; phylum Chordata; class Actinopteri; order Centrarchiformes; family Percichthyidae; genus Gadopsis; species Gadopsis marmoratus. Next base: position 19,852 of record JAVQJF010062346.1, on the reverse strand, counting down.
AAACGGTATGTGAAGTTGAGGAGGGCGTGTTCTATTGTTTATTTTTTTTTTCGTGACAATTGCAAGGATCACGTCTGCTTCCTGCGGCTCGCCTGGCGGCGGGGCTGCTTCCTACTGAGGAGTGATTGTGGAAGGCAACACGGTGAAACAGATTGTAATGTCGGTGTGATCAGAGTTTGGGCCAGCGGTCATATGAGAAAACTAGTTAGAACATCTTGTGGATATGGCACCTTTTTAAGGTGTTGCAGATATGATCCAACATTTAGAGTGTGAATGCACTGACTGTACTGTACTGTCTATAGTTGCGGGCTAGAAGCACATGCTCACACAGCCTACTTTTCTTTCTTTCTTTCTTTTTTACAAGCAAGCTGAGCTTTAATATGCACTGCGAGTAGATAACAAATGCTGAGCTGCATGGTGCATTTGAAACCAGCATTAATAGTGTCTGCAACAAGCAAGCATCAACAAACCTTCTTCAGTCAGCATTTCGCTTTTTCAAGCCGGACGTTTGTAATTTAATTAGGGAGGTCATTGTTGGTTTGACAATGGAGCATCTGCCCAAAAGAAAACTTTCACTTAAGTAAAACTGCCAACACCACACTGTAAAAATACTCCATTACAAGTAAAAGTCCTGCATTAAAAATGTTACTTAAGTAAAATTATGCAAGTTTTATCAGAACAATTTATTTAAAGTATCAAAAGTAAAATAATAATAATAATTGGACCCTAAGGTCGTTTATTGGTCAATCATGATACACATATGCACACGTGCAGAGAACAATGCTCAAACACACACATACAATCGCGTTCCACGTTGAAATGTATCCTCTGCTTTTAACCCATCCGGCCATCCTTCTTCCGAGGGGAGCTGGAGCAGCGGTCAGCCTTCTATGGCGACCGGGGACCAAATCCAGTGCACATGCGCTGTCCTGTCTTGGTCAGGGACACTTCGACATGTGGACAGGAGGAGCTGAAACCAGCACAAAGTACTCAATGATGCATTTTACCATTGTAGTTGGCTGAGGGGGAGCTGATTTTAATTTAATTTTCATTTAAGGCTGCCTGCAACTAATGATGAATTTCATTATGGATTAATCTCTCCATTAATCTACTGTGATGATTGATTGTTCGGTTTGTAAAACTTCAGTAGTGTTCAATAGTGAGAAATTACGTCACAATTACCCAGAACCCGAAGTGACACCTTCACAAGTCTTGTTTTTTTCCCACCATTTTAAAACCAGCTTTTGATAAATCTGTATGACAAAACAAAAATCATAAAAACGCTTCCTAAAACCATTTTGTTGTTTGAGTTAGGGAGCACCAGTCAGTGACACTGCAACCCTCTCCACAATGTGGCATTACACACCCACGCTGGACCCACGCACTGTTTTCATGCTACACAAAACCGCAGCTGGCTGTGTACATCACTGGAGAGGACATTAGCTCAGATATTTTGCATGTTTGGATTATTATGCAATGATCCAAATGTTATCCTAATTGAAACAGACATCCCTTGATTATTTTTTTTTTGGTGCTTTTTCTGTCTCAGCTGGGTTTGTGTTGGGTTGGATTAGTTGGCATGCCAACTGTTTCCCCTACACAGCGCTTGTGTAACTTCAGCTACAGAGTTAATGGGGCAGGGAGGGGTACTGACAGAGGGATAAAAACACAAATGTTGCATAAGATTTATGGCTTAAAGTAATACTGATATTGACCAAAGTGCAAAATCCCAGATGGCCCATTCACATGTCAGGGAATAAATACAACAAGAATACACTTTGGAGAACGTGCGTCACAGAAGGAAGGGATTCATGTAGGGCAAACCTTCATTTATACTTGGCCAAATCTCATCACTGACTCCAATTGTCGTCATGCATCTAGGCCTCCTCCAATAAAATGACAGTGAGTAACTGTAGGAGGAGGTAAACGTGTCAAAAATGACAGAGATTAACTTTCATTTTGATTTTCTCTTACACATTTTTTCATAAAATGTACAGTGGAAATTGCAAAAAAAAAAATATATTGAGATCTCAGTACTGAGATTTCTAACGTTCCTCATTCTTACGATGGTCTCATTGGCCCTGCTGAAGTTGCATTCATCTCTAAGATTACATTCAGTCATCTCTGCTTACAGTCAATACCTCATCTGCACATGAAACATTACATACCCCTGCAACGACCAGCCATTGCTTAAGCCACAAATAGCATCAGCCAGCTACAGGATGGCAGCATTGTCTTACAATGCCCCCTTGGCCTCTTTTAATTTCCTGCAAGTCATTCAATGTATAGCCAGTTCTATAGCCATCCTGCAGAGAGGCTTTGTTTCTGCTCACAATATTTTGGGGAATGCTTACAACGAAATGAGAAAACCAAAAGGCTTTTACAATAATAAGTGTCCTGGAATAAATCTTCTGTAGTGTTACCTTATTTGTTGTTTGAGACGTCTTAGATATCCATCGCAGAGTAAATTTTGGAGGTAAAGATTGTAAATCACCTACAGTGTCACTGAAGCATCTGAGAGCTCAATAACTGACTCAAAATAAAAATACAAGTCTTCCACCTCCTGGGCCAGACATGATGACTAAGTCACTTGTCCTCAATGGGCTCTTGTCCCATGACCGACAACTTTAATTAAACCATGATTGGCGCCGGGAAGATGGTAGTGTTGTAATAGGATTGCAAGCTTTGTTCCGTCTCCGGCCGAGACCGTCAGGGTATCATGAACCTCAGGGATGAGGCTGCGGCATTGGACAGGGACCAGCTGAGGCCAAGGTTGACTTAATCAGCAAAGCAAAGCGGCTGGTATAAACAAACGAGAGCATTACGAAGCTCAGTCAAGAAGATGATTATCATAAAATCATGGGGTGAAGGTTTGTAAACATCAAAATGAGCAACCCAATTAAGGGAATGTACAAAACACACTTTCCCATAGTTGTTTTTCCTTTCCAGTGAGCAATTTCACCCTTCCACGAACCTGTGTTGGTGTTTCCATTACAATATAAAAACCCAGCGCTACATTTCATCAGGAAAGTTAGAATGAAGCGTTTGCAGGAAGTCATGTCCGTAACTTGATGTTGGTTGCAACAGGATGATGGGCTGGGACTTAGTTCATCAAGCAAAAAAGTAAACCAGTTGCATGTTAGTGGGGTTAATGTGACAGTTTCCATTACTATATCACAATTAGATCCACACAGCTGAGCTCTTGTTTAACCTCTACAGATTATGCAGCTACACGGCTACAGCTGCACTTAACCTTTAAGCTCACATCCACAAATTACTGGTCATCTACTGCTTATCAACATTACATAAGAAAGAGATTTTGTGAGCCTCAAAGCTAATGAGGCCTTTACGACATAGCCCTGTCAGTCACTGAACTTGCATAGTATAGGGAAATATCTAAAGGTCAACCGGTGCCTGACCCACGCGTAAAGCCGTTCAACAACTTCTGACTTGAAGTTAAACGCTGTTGTTGGATACGATAAGTGCAGGATATATGGTCATGTTCCTGTTATGTGGGATGGATGGTAGCGATAACAGTTGTAGAGTTGGCCATGTAAGGGTTAAAAATACTCTGCATTGACATAATTGCACTATACTTATCCTCGAAGGACAGACTTGTGTTTGCTTACAGTTGACTTTGATATTGACGTGAGCGCTATTTGCTGTACAAGTTGGAAACTGGTGGCCATAAATTACGGTGAGTCTGATGTGATGTGAACGCAGCATAAGCACTGGTGAATTCACATGGGTTGTCATGGATTGATGGCAGGTAGTGCACGGTAGCACTGTGTCCCCCAAATCCATGCTACACTCAAATTCTAAGCAGGTTTGGGGTGGCTGTGGCTCAGGAGGTAGAGCGGGTCGTCCATTAATCCCAGGGGGGATGTGCACATGTCGGGTTAGGGTGTACTTGGGCAAGACCTTGCTCCCGATGTATGAAGGAGACCAATCTGTTTCGGAACTGTTAAGGCTGAAAAGCACTATACTAAATAGACTACTGCTATACTGGAAAATCACTATACTATATACTGTACACAATAACATACTGTGTACTAATAGTATAATCTAGTATGGAATTGAGACACCGTAAACGTTTGTTCCTAATACCATACTGGGCTCCCTGCCTAACCTGGATGCAACCCAGCACCTGATCCTGATTAGCTTGGAGGATTAATAATTGTTATTTCTATTACAGGTAAATCATTTTAGAGGTCTATTAGCTCAGTGTGTACACAGTACACTGGTCCCCACCGCAACATGAAGGAGGAATATTCATTTCTTAAAGCATAGTAATACTCCAACAAATGTATGCAGCTGTATGCAACATACACAAACACACACAGGTCATCAGCCCGTCTCCTCTGACAGCATTCAAACACTGCAACCTATTATTGCTGATTGAATTTCAAATAACAGTATATGTATGCATTTACTTTTAGAATGGATCTTACTCTTCACATGTCTGTTTTGCTCAATTCTAACCACATTTCTAATATAGTGTTACAGAATGGGTCAAGACTTTGTCCACGTATTTTCTCCATATATTGAAAAGTGGCTTTTTGCTTTTTTTAATTTTTTAACCTTTTTCAAAAAAAAGGTGACGATTCAGTGTAACGAGTGGTGCAGTTCAGCTGAAGTGACACAGTTACAGTCACCTTTAGCCTGGGAACACGCATGCCTGGACAGTGGATCAGGTGTTGATGCACCATTGACAGCCTTTCACTGCCTAATTCCAGATTTGTGGCATGCACAGTGTCCACTTGGTACGCGTAGTAATCCCAAAGGATTGGCAAGTATTTTTAGTAATGGATTTACTGGCATCCGTTGATCCCTTGATGGGTGGCGTCTTTCAGAACAGTCATGGAGGAGTGGGCCACCCCAGCCTTGCCGAGCAATGTGTTTACCAGTATATGTGTACGTGTAGGCTTCCTACTTGCAGGGTCTACCGCAGGGCTCAAATAATGGCGGAAAACCGATAGAGATATGCAATCAGGTTTTCTTCCATTCTAACTTAAGAAAGTTGCAATGTTTTTCTGTCTGCTGTCTTATCTGAAACTCATTGCAATGAAAACAAAATGAGAATCTGATGAAGATCTCCTCGCCGTAAACGTTAGATGGGTTGGTCCCCCTGTGTGCTCAGCAATATTGGTTTTTTTAATGGTCATTTCCTCCTCTAAGTTTGCTTTCAGCTGGTCCTGCTCCATTTCCTCCTCATCATTTCTGCTCAACGATGACCAAATGTTCACAGTACCTTATGAAACTGAACAGATTTTTTTTTTTGTCAGTTACTAGGCTGATGCCCTGCACCTACTGAGCTGAAACAAGAGAAGTTGAGGAAGTCACTGTTTGAAAAGGGTGGAAACTCTCATTCGACTTGCACGTTAAATATATTACAAGGTGGCAATGTTCCACCTTTTTATGATGGTCCAACACATGTTTAAACGTTGCCTACACTGACCTGCGTGCACCCACTTCGAGACAGATCTGTCTTCAAAGTGCTTCTGGTAATGCATAAGTAATTGCTTGGGCTCTAGCCCTCACACTTTTGCGTTCAAGATGAAATCAGAGTGTTTTTCACCTCTCGGAAACCTTTGGAAACAATTTTGTCTAGCAATTATGGAAGCCCAAAAAAAGTAAAGCTTTTCTGTTCTCGCTATTATATGATCAACCCTCTGTGCAGTTAAGGACTGAAAGTGACTTTTATTTAATTTGAAAAATATTAACATAAAGACAAGCTTCTGGGAACTCACGTCTTTGCACTGCATTTCTGGCTGTCTGCATTATTACTGTCAATGTCTTCTGTATGTCTTTTCTCTCTGAGGCACCTCTCGCAGTTTCTTGTCACATCTATATGTAATTATAACTGCTGGACTTTATTTTAATGGTGTGACTTTTCTGTCTTTAAGTTACATAAACCATCTGTGGTCTCTTAAACCGTATCATGTCCGAAATGTTTCATATAGATGTCTGCCGTGCGATGAGCAAGTTGAAACCCCGGAGTAAAGGGGAGGCTACGTCATGGCTGTGTGAGAGGAATCTAAACGTTAATTATGAGTCCAAAAAGTCAAATCGCCTAAACGTGGAAAGCCAGAGATTTTAGAGGCTGTTGGGAAAATCCCATAGTAATCCACAGTGATCCTGAAGTACTCTAGCTCCCAGACAGCGTAGACAACAGCCAGTTGCAGACAGACAAGTGTGCATCTGTGTGTGAGTGTGCTTGTGTGTTTGTGTGTCTATCTGCATCTGGGGCAGGGAACGAAGGGAGAGGGGGGAATTACTTTAAATGAATTTAGAACATTTTAGGGTAAGAGGATACGGTGTGTTCCTGGTCCAAGGCTGGGGAAAAGAAGTGAAGGGTATTCGAAAGAACTCGTATACACGTAACCTGTGACGTCACCTCTTCCCGCATCCATCCTCTGCCTTAGCCCTCTTTTTCCTTTCCAAACACTGAGCCTATTCCTCTCAACCCACATTTTTAGTGGTGACATTCTATCCCCTCCCTTCTTCTGACCCTTTTATCTGTCCTCCCTTAACCCCAGCCCCTCACTCAGCTCTCTATATTTTCCCCATTCTGTCATGGCGGTAAGGCTTCCTGGTGTTTCGGTCTGCTGCCTCAGCAGCTCGGCAAGGTTAAATCTCCTCCCAGAAAAAGAGGTTGCCTGCAGCTCTACACATTACCACACATGGCCACTCACTTTGCATGGGTGACGGTGTTCAGGCTTGATTTATACATTTCACTCACAGACAGGGGACGCATTGGAATATGCATGGCAAATCCACAAAATGCAATCAGGGCAGTATACTTTCTCTAGATTCAAGCAAAAGTTGTCTCGGAAGTGAAATGCACTAACAGCGAGGAACAGATCAGAGCGTTGCGCTAAAGGTGAATGTGTCCAGCTCAGAGGTGGTCAAGGAGCAGTCAAGGGCGTTTCACGATGACAACGTCTCTTAATCTCTGATATTTCTTGCCTTGAATTCGGCCCTTCAGGCAGTGTTTAATCCCAATCTGTCCCCAACAAGCTCCACCAGTCAAATGATTATGTTCAGGGTCTGCAAATCCTCACGAAGACGCCAGGATTTGTAAAGCAGGCAAAGTATTTGTCTAAGACGAGAGTCCCTGATGTCCGGGATAAATTCAGTGATGGTTTTGATCTTTTGATGGGATTTGTTTCTAATGATAACAAAAGATATAGCATCCTCCTTATCCTATGGCATAATACATGATTACATGTTGCATAATTATAAAAGTATTTCTTCAATCAGTAACCAGTAGATACAACCACAGCTGTACACCACTGTAACTAATAACTAGTCACAATGGCTGAGCCAGTTCCAGGGCTCTGCTTCTGTGCACGCGGGGGGGGGGGCTTCAATTGATCATTAAGGTTATTAGTCACGCTTGTGCTTTTCCTGCTATGACATCTTAAAATGTCCTCTATGAGAAAGGCCTATGTGAATGTGACCACATGTGATATTGCCAACCCCCTGAGAGACACAGAGCGGAGAGATGCTCGCAGATAATTAAGAATCACCGCACCCCCACTCTTCCTCTAAAATATTTGTCAGAATCCACATAGTACGGTGGCCCTGAAGGTCAAACCACAACAACATTTCACAAAACACAAAGACATTTCAGATTCTATATTACATTGTGGTGAATATACTGTATGTATATATTGGGCTTTTGTTGGAAACCAAATCATAGAACTCATAGAATGTGTCTTTGTTAGGCACTTGAAATGTCTTTACTTGTCTTGTGCTGATGATGAACTGCATCAGTAGTAGCGTAAACAAGATATTATATCTGTCACATCTGCCATCCCTGCTGTGTTGAAATATGTCTTGAACTAATTTTGTTTCACGTCTTTCATTTCCCAGGTGGTGAAGAGAAATGCAACGTGCATTCAGAGGCTTAATACAGCAAATAAGATGTCTGCTGTTCATATACAGATCATTCTGAAGTACAAATTATCCCAGCGTCAGGTGAATTTTAGCTGTAAACATCTTTTATTTTGCCATTTTAACATGTTACAAAATCTGTTACTGACGCATGTAATTAGTTTAGATTGCTGTAGCAGTCTAAACCAATGCAATATTTAATGTGTTCTCTGTCTGAAAGTGAGCTAAGAGCCTCCTGGTCACAGCCATACTGTCAGGATCTCTTAATGTTTAATTGACCACTGGGAATTAGGTTTTTAAAGTGTGCGGTGTCCATTTTAAACAGCCAACCCCCCCGATTACACATGTAATTTCTTTGTGAGTGATTTGTCTGACTTATTAACTTAATTGTGATGAGAAGAAGATAAAATCTGTCGAGACCGTTTTCTTTAATGTGGCCCAGCGGAGGCTAGAGAGGTGAAACTGTGACCCCAAGAACATAAAGCAGGTACAGTATATGGAATATGTTCTCCTCTATAGTGAGTGACATGAAGCGAGTGTGATTAACATCGTTTCCCTATCTTTTCAACATTCAATAAAAACCAAAAGACGCTCTGGACAAAGCTTTAAATCCAGGTTAAAGCCCTGAGCTCATCCGCATGAATAATTAAGGAGCCCACAATTGGCAAGGAGGCCCAGTTCGATCCCTAGCTCATGAATCAATCACTAATGAGTCACTTAACTCATCAGCCTTGACATCAGTAGACTTTTAGCCAACAACACCTCAGCATGACTCTGTTAGCTGGAACTGTTAGCTCAGTGTGTCAGAGCTCCTCTTCTCTCTCTTCCCCAGCAACTCCACAGGTTTCTCCAGAGGTTGTGAGCGGAGATAACAAGTTGTTTTTGTTTTATTACCCTTCTTGTCTCATTCTTTCTAAAATATTGAGACTTTAACAGGCTGCGGGTTAGATTTACTGAAATCTTGTTTTAACTGCATTTTAATGCCTGTTCTCGTTAGGTGGATTTATCTCATCAGTTATGTCTCATTATTAGTTGAGCGTAATTTGCTGCCAGCTTAGTTGCTTCTCTGTCTGTCATGTCGTGCACCAGAGCTTTAAACGATCTAAAGAAGAACGTAGATCGTAGAAAAAGCCCTATTGCTAGTTTTAATCACCACCTATAAACTGAGAATGAGCCATTCAATTGATGTACAAGGTTATTGTCGCTACATTATCTTCCCACCCACAAGTCAAAAACTGCAAATCTAAAGTATGTCCCACTATCCCGTTCCCACAAGAATTATTAGTAAAATCTTTAAATGGAATCCCTCAAATAAAAAACTATTATGCAAATGGCCTCCATGCTCATGCATGTACATTTACATATTTATGACGTGTTACACAAATCCAGTAATAACCACCAAAAAATACCAGTAGGATAAATGTAACGCTGCATCTGATTACTTATTTAAAAAGGAACAATCTCCTTATCTCTTTTGAGAAGAGAGAGAAAATACTTTTAAGCGTGGCAGTGCCGACAGCATTTTAAAACAATAGGATGCCATCAACAATAATTCATTAAGTCTACTGCAATTATCTGGCAGGCTACATTATTTCCTGCATTAGCAGATTGTGCGACGGTCTCCAAAGGGTGTGTAACATTCATTCTCTCTTCTCTTAATGTTAAATCTCTTCCTGTGTTGGCGATCTAGAATAACATCACGCTCATCTACACATAATGTGAGGGATTCATCACTGCAGCATGCTGCAAAAGCATAGCCGACCTCAAAGTCCAAATTGTATTTGGTAGTACGATTGCAGCAGAAAAATATCAATCCCAACTGCTCCTAGAGATGTTGTGAGAGGTCACAAGATAAATATTGGTTCCTGGCAAACCGAAACATTGTTCATAAAACTGTGGGCAGCAACTCTCAGCCCTCAAGCTCGTACAAGCTGATTACACACTACCTGGACAGCACAAGATGGCAGAGGGCCAAGGTAAACAAGTGGCTGGTGAAGATAGTAGAAACAAAGCTAAAGTCTTGGATGATTTTCTCAGAGGTTGGCAGGCAAAACCACAGCTAAATTGTCAGTAAATATTTAGTTTACATTCGAGCGAGAAAGAGGATTCCAATGCAATGCCCATTCTGTGCTGTACGTTCTTAGAGATAATTTTCAAGACAAGGAATCCTTCTCTTACCAATACTTCCACCTGCTCAGTACTCCACAGCAAAGTGTGACCAATCTTCACATATTTAGATGGCAGCATATCGAGAGGATGGCTGTAGAATAGCGTCAGACGCTGAATCTGTGAGAAGTATTACAAACTATTGACCACAGTCTTTACATCATAAATACTTTACGTGAGACTCCTTCAGTCAGATATTTAACTACTGTCATCCTTGCATCCAAGACATTTACAGACACAGTTCTACAGTACAGTTTTTGGCAAATGTTTTTGAGCTCCTTGAAGTTAAAAAGCCGAGCACGTTATTTTAAGTAAGTCAGGTTTCAGTTTGTCCCCTGTAAGTTTTAATTCCGGAGCCAGACTTAGTTGTAACTTAACTTAATGACCAGATAGGCTGTTTAAATCACTTCTGGTGCCTTACTCTGTAACTGCTTTAAATTTTTCTCAGGCTTAGCAACAAAGCTGTAATTCTGTGTTTACATTTCATGGGCTGTGGAAATCACTAATGCCTGCGTTTAGTGGGGGGGGGGGGGCTGAGTTCGAACTCACTAATGAGGACCTGTTATGGGTCTGCTTGATGGTCACTTACAAGGTTTGGGCCAAAAGTGTATTAATTATGATATTACCTGCCCTGCAATTTAAATATGTGTTGAGATTTGCATTATTTTGTTCACTATGAGACAAAAATACAGACAATGTATGTGTTCAAGGATAGTGGATAATATGCAGGAGAGTGGATGTTTTTTTCCTGTTATCCGTTGCTGTGTCTTCTAAACTTGCAATAGATCTGCTCTGCTGGGACAGACTATGGGTGACTCATCAATCCACCTACTTACATCACACAGTCATGCATCACATGTGAGAAACCTTTGGCTCTGCAGCTGTAACCCCACTGACAACAAGCTATCAAGTAATACAAAAAGCCTCCAGCAGAGTAGATACAAACATCACTGTAATTCAGAGGCGGCGGTGGTGGGAAGCTGGCATTGTCCAGCCACTGACTGAAGAAAATTTGGTTTCATAGCCAGAACATACAGTCACTGATTGCTCTCAACTTTTCACCTTTATGGGCATCCTCGTCCCTAAATAATAATAAACGATAAATAACAGAGTGACAGTGCTGTGTGTTCTGCCTGGGAGCCACAGATACAGTATGGGCATTTTTCAGCCGTTCATTTGGATCCCAAGGCATGAGCCTGTGTTCCAAAGCAATGATGAAAACTCGCCATAAAGCCAACGTAATGTTCTGCAGAGCAGCAGCAAAAGTAAACGGCAGCTGTCTGGGACATGTGACTGAGCGCCCGCCACGCAGGGAGCGAGCTATATCATGATTGATAAGCCCAAACATTGCCTTAATTGACGACAGTGTGTCAGCCAGTCATATCAGCTTGAAACAAACACACACACACACACACACACACACACACACACATTTGTACATACTTTATGCCTGAATAAATGGCATACACAACACACGTGCATACACTTTTCTTACAAGCACGCCCATTCATTTGCTGTTCTTCACTTTTTGCCTGCCAGATCTACATCTTTCCTTCCTTTTGTGGCTAACCAAAATCCCTTATGCAACACAGCAAAAAAAAAAAGGCCCGTCTCCATGTATTATCTGACTTCGTCATCTTACTAATAACGTATCCAGTGTAACACGTAGTGAACAGCTGGTGCAGCTACCAATCTGCCAGCGTCCTTACCCCGGGAGGTCAGCTGTGTGCCATTCCCCTTGTGTCCTCTCATATGCATTTCTGTTTTTGCTTGTAAATGATTCGCTATAAATATGCTTCATGGTGATTCCGGGTTTTTCCCGACAGAGAGATGCAGATTTGATCATCCTTTTAGAATGCCTGTTGTCACGGGTAATTCCTGCTGACTTTGAACGCAGTTTTCTACATGTTACAACTTCTCTTAAAGCCAATGTCAATGAAAAAGGGTGATGCTATTCTTCATATAGGGACTTTCTTAAGATAAATGCATTCATCTAAACACAATGTAGCCTCATATAAAGTAGAAACTGAATCATCTGACTCCATATCATTGGCATCTCATAATAATCAGAATAATAAGGTTATAAGGAAAGGTCAGCTTAAGGCTAATGTGTATATACAAAACAGGCCACAATTCATTACCAGATCACAGATTTATGTCCATCAGGAAGGCTGCTGTCCCTCCAAGATACTGTATCTCTGTGTGAAGCCATCAGACTAACACATGGGCGCTGTGTGGTGAGGTATTTATAGTTAAACCTGCAATAACTGAAGTTGAAGTTGATTGTTAGCAAACAGTTGCTTATTAACACAAAGATCAGTTGCGTTTTCATTCATCTGAGTGGTGATTCTGGCTACCTGGCAATTGTAAGTCCAATATTTACTCTGTTTTAGCTCTGTTTTTGGTCTCTACCAACTCCTGAGGGAAATATCTGGCTCATTTAGCTAGCTTCTAAATGTTCCACTGTGTTCACCAGCTAGTGTCTGTTTGGTGCTGAGCAGGTGGTGTACAGTGGGTTTTTAGAGCTTTTTCTATAACTGTTGCCTGCTGAGGCCGAAAATGACGCTATGAGAGTAGGGAGACAGCAAAACAATGAGATGAAATTCAATATAAAGCTCCGTAAAGCCGAGTGGAGCTGCAGATTCAGATGATAATTCTCCGTAGGCTCACTAGGAGCGACTCCTTTCACGTTTCACGTGATCCGTTGTTATTATAAAAAATAAGGATGATAGCCAATTTAAGGTACCTGCATGAACCCATAGTTGAAATTCTGACTCAAAATACTGAAATATCATGAAATTCTAAATGATAAAATACATCCCAGTAGGCAGGATGAAAATGTTTCTGTGCATAGGCACAAATATTAACTACAATACCTAAACTATAGTAAATGAAATATAATCAATTTTCACATGATTGAGAAATATGTTCCATGTATGCACATGTTGAATATTTGATTTATAATGTTGCACTGTACCTTAATCCCAAGACATGATAGCTACAGCACTGCAAGTCCACCTCTTAATGATGAATGAGGGAGACTTTGTTGTTGCCATTGGGCACAAGTGTTTCCTAGTTAGCACTTCTTGTCTCCACAGACACTGCTGGTCCTTTAGGGGATGTGTGTGTGTGTGTGTGTGTGTGTGTGTGTGGGTACTCTTATAATCTACCATACAGTGTGGCATTTCATCATTAATGCGAGTTTAAAACTGCATGTTTGTATGATGCATTACGGTTTAAGTCTTCTTTAGATTTCATTGTGTGCAAACTGGGAGACGTTTGTGTGCAACATTAACTCTACGAGTACAAGCTGGAATCATTCACGATTCTTCTGGAAAGGTGGGCAGAAGCTCTCAGGTTTCACAGTGCCACTTCTCTCTGTCTGCGAACTGGGATCTGTTTACAAGTGCAACCAGGGCACCTGACACTTTGTGTGTAATACTAGAACAGTACCCACAACACTCACACCGGCACTGCAGGATAAGATTTGATCACAAACACCTCAAGTGCAAAGAAAGGACAATCCATCTGAGCTGGGACTAAATCACTGGGATTATAATCCTTAACAAACAAATGCGTTATGCATGTTGATGTTGTATTTTATCATTTCTGTTTACACTCACCCAGTGTCTGTCTATATGGCCCAGCAGTGTTCACTGTGGTACAAATCTGCATATTTGGTCAGAACTGACCAGACTGCAGACTGGTCAAAACTGCACCTTTGAACAATTCCAGAAGCAAACTGTAAACGCAGATTAAATCCCCAGTCAGGCAATGTGAGAATTCCTCACTGTGTTTTTATTATTTATCCTGGTGAACACAGACAGGAACGGAGGTTGCATTTGCAGGTTTTAGATTATGAACGAGGCACAGTTAGCTGCATGATAAATATTGCAGTTACCCAAGAAGCTGGAGATAAATCACAGGCCCGGCTTAAAATATAATCTTCAAGACTTTGATGTCAGCACAGCTGTATACAAGGACTTTTATATAGGTCAGGTTAAATACTTGTATTTTCATGGATATCTAACATACAGTATGAGATCAGACCTGGAGTACTAAAGTGGAATTATTGAGCTGTGACTTTAAGTGCAATCGGCAAATGATCTCCAATCATATTCTCACAAAATAACCTGATCGAATATATCAGCCAAGGTTCCTACCTTTGATACATTCCTGCCATACAGCTTGCTCTGAATTTGGCCTGTTTTCTCCAAAACATCTACCCACATTCTCTTTGCGCCTCTTTGTCCGATCACAAACTTTCAGTTTCACTTGCGTCTACAATGAGCTCTGCGCGCACACGTTTGTTTTGCTAATTTACGTTTATGTCTACGAGTCTCAGCATGTAAAATGTACTGTGCTCACAGAGACAGAAGTTGATACACAGCTATTTTACTTTGTGTGATTACCCTGAAGACACAGCTTGGCAGCTGGTGTAGGCTACTTGCCAATTGAGCGTATAAGTGTGTGTGAATGCATGCATGTTAGTGTGTAGCATACAGTTTGTGGGTCTGTGCTGTACGTGCGTTATCCCAGGTGTCAGGTTTATACTGTATGATACAGCCCTACTTGTTTGGTATTTTAAGCTCACAGGGAGCCTAACTGGGTCCCTCACCAACACGTCCCGTCCCCTTCCCTTTCCCCTTGTGTCATCATCTCTATGTCCCGACCCTACAGTATGTGAATATAGGATTGTATTTGTAAGCGGCTGCGGTGGAGATATATGGGCTTCTGTTGTCCCGGAAAATATATCTCTGAGGTTTTTCGTGTCCAAACCACCAAATATAAGTACAGGAAGTATTCGTTCATGTAACACCCGACCTCCTGTGCTTGGAAATATTTGTACATCACTAATATTGCAAAAAAATAGCTCAGGTTAAACCAGCTTGTACATTTATATGTCTCCTTTTTGACTAATAATCATGGTCAAGCCCATCAGAGAACAACATGGCCAGATGGTGCACACCAGATGTTCGTGATTACTGAGAATACAAAATGATTCTAGATCTCAACGTCATTAGCAAATAAAAATAGAGTGGAGGAGGGGTGAAAGAAATTCCTGTTTCTGGCTCCGAATCAACAAAGCAAATAGGAATGCCCTTCATGTTTGGATCCCGGAAGGGGGGAGGGGGATTGATGTAATCACCACTGATATATTTAAAAAAAAGAGATGGGCTGGTCTCGTAAGGTCCATTGCCCAGATGTAGTTGCGTAATGGCTCATTGAAAATGAAAGCTCTGTTGTTTAGTATTGGCTTCCAAACACTGGGAGCAGCCGGCCAGCTTTGGCCGTATGAAGCTGAGCTGATGCCCGTCGCCAGCCACAGGAGGTAAAGCCCCGGCCATTGATGATGAACTGTCTGCAAGCCAAAGGGTGGACGGACAATCTCCTGTGCAACATTTGTAATCCAGAGATATTAGACAACTATGGCTCCAGCGCCGTTCACATTTAGCAGATACGACGACAAAGGCCACTTGTCTTTAAATGAAAGAGTGTACACTGAGCCTCGGTGGGTATTTTGTGTCCGTCGCATGCAGGGTTTGATTGACATTTATCAGAAAATGGTGAGAAAGGCTATGATGCTGATTGGCTGGCCTCACGTTTGTATCAGAGGTGAGTTAATATCAGACTACTGCTCAGTCACACTGCGAGGAACAGGTTGTACTTTTTCAGACTCTGGTTTAGACATGTAGCTTTAGAAATGGATGGGCAGCTTGCAATGCGAAATAAAACTCTGATGGGAAGAAAGACATGCTGCAGTTGAAAATTAATCAGAAATGGTTTATTTCATAAGTACTTAATTTGGGAGCCTATCACACTGTGACTTTCATCTCGCCAAATACATGCAGAATGCCTTAAACCTTTCACAGATGTATGCTTTCTGTGTCATTCTCTCTCTAGTGCTGCATCCACAATGGATCATTCCCTGGTTTATAATCAATCTGAATAAAATGAGTTGTTGTATATAAAGTACATTTTAATGTCATTAGTTTTACAAGTATTGAGTCATAAACAATTAACCATTTGGACATATTGAAACCGTGACCCAATGATGCAGCTAGATTTAAGGTTTTTATAATTTTTCCTGTAGGGAACATTAATGTCTTTACCAAAGTTCAGGCAAAACCCATAAATACAAAATGTCAACCTGCTTGTGGTGCTAGAGGAAAAGTCAGGGGATGACTAAAGTCATTAGGACATATCATCTGGAAAACATGAATGTCTGCAGTCTGGGCCGAAGTGGTTGGACCGACCAACACGCACACACACTGACATCCCTAGAGCCACGCTGAACCAAAGCTTAAATATAGCAAACAATTTAAAAACCTAATCCAATCAATTAAACAGATGCACCTGATACAAGTGTTTTTTTTGGAGACCCCTTTTGATTAACCAGAAATGTCCAGTAGTACACAGAAAATATATTGCCCCTTCAGTCACTGTTGTATTATTACTGTAATCAGAGCAGTCTCACCAGATTCCCACCTAGTGCCACTTAAATCCCCCTTAACACCTCAGCTTTCCAGTCCACAGGCCATTCGAGGCAAACTACAGATAAAGAACAATTGGTACATGACAGCAACACCTGCTCAGTTATACTAAATGAGTAAAACAGTTAGCCATTTTAGGCAACTTATACAGGGCTTTTTGTTGTTGCATCCGTGCACCTTTAGCCTTATTTATCACTGTCCAAAGGTTGGACGGAGCCGGGCTAGCTGCTTCCTCCTGATTCCAGTCGTGATGAGCTAAGCTAACCGCTAAGCCTGCTGGCTAGAGCTTGTTATTTAATGGACAGATACGAGAGTGGTATCAATCATCTACCTCTCGCCAAGTAAACTAATAAGCGTGTTTCACAAAATGTCAAACTATTCCGTAAAGGTTTTCTTATAACCCGTGCATGCTGATACTTTAGATTCTGGCACTTCCAAGAATTCACATTTTGCAAACTGGAAATCAGAGGTAAAGCCTTTCACCATGTCCTCAACTCCTTCCTGTCGTCTACCTGGCACACATCAGAACGGCCTGAATGTCAGTTGGCAGGCCGGCAAGCACGTCCTTATCACATCACTGGCTGAAACCATACCAGAGTCTAAAGTGTCTCCGAGGTACATGGGTCACACACTGCCTGTCCTGTGCTGTAATAAGAGAAGAGAATGTGCCAGCCAGGATACTCAAACAAGCCCTTAGCCGCCCAGGCACACATCACATCACTGCGTTACTGACCCGCACCCAAGTGCCCTTGTTTTCACAGCAGCCCTCATCCATTCACTGCGTGGATGAAATGAGCTCCTCTGATTTTGAGCGGGAGGAGGAGGAGGTGGTGGCGAGGGTGGGGGTGGGGGATCAGGTGACCAGTCACATTCCTGTGTTGCCTCTGTGAGACTATGTAGGTCACACCCTCCTTTGACTAATTAAAAATTCAGGATGGAGAGATGTGCTTCATTCTCTGGAGTCATGAAATTTTTTTTTACCACAAATATAAAAGAGTGTTGTGCAAAGCGTAGCTGAAATGAAAGTGTAGTGTTATAGAGCTTTTGCTTCAGCCCTGGTCTTTCCACAGTCTGCACTTCGCCCAACAGGTGACCAAATATGTCAAACTGTGGAGCTCAGGTTAACAAAATCACATCACTGGTACCTTTTTTAAATCTCTCCATTTTTTGTTGTTGTTTCACCCTGAACTCCATGTATTAGTGTACCAGCACGTCATAATCTTCCATTTGTATTCTTTTACTTTCAGCATCATTACAGTTGTTGATGCCATAAAGGACTTTATAACCTTCAACTGTAAAAGTGCTACATAATAGCAGTTTTAGAACAAAACAGTTGCCTTTTCTCATTCTCATCCTCAATGACAATTCTATAGAAGAATGCAAAGAAATCCATTTATCCATTTACCTGCATCTCTCTCTGTAACACTCATGAGAGCGGAGGAACAGCAGAGTGTGGAGGGAAAGAAAGAGAGACAACATATAAACGTCTTTGGTGATATTGTAATTTCATTTGGACAGCTAAAAGATAATGGCAAGCTCAGTTCTGTGTTTTCTACGCCTGGGGTTACTTTTCACGGCAAACACTTGGAAGGTTTTGGGTGTTTATGACACTTCTGCCGTGGTAATGCATGATTCTGTTCATTATACCACAAAAAAACAGGAGAACCAGGGGGAGAGCTCCATTGCAAATAATTGTGAAATTTGATTTTGAGTATTGCACCTATTACAGGCACATCATCTTAATGCTTATACTGTTAAGTCGTTCCATAAAATGCAGAGTTCAGTTACATTTAAAGACGTGGACTGCATTCAGTTCGATTTGTGTGCTGTGTTGCTTGTACAAGCTGTGTGCAACATTATTTTTGTGTGAGATGGATGTAGCTGGCACACTGAGCAAATACTGAGATGATTAGTTGATTGGTTTAATCAGAATGGCCTACTAGAGCCTCTAAAGCGTACTAATCAACGCGCCATATCTCATTTGTTTAATATGTACAGAACCGAAGTGCGAAATTTGTGCGTGGGATTATGTGCCTTCCTGTAGTCTCCTGGAAATCTCTGCTCCTGGCCAAGAAACAGTGCGACGCTACGGCTCATGTAAAACAATTCAATTCGGCGATTGTAGAGATTTCAAAAATTGATATGAGCCGGTTTTAGTTGCCTTTGGACAAAGGTTAGCGAAGAGGGAAACCCCTTGTTTCCAATCTTTATGCTAAGCTAAGCTAGCCATCTCCTGGCTGTAGCGTCACATTTAACAGAGTGGAATCAGACTTCTCATCTAATTTCTACTAAAATGTTAAACTAATCCTTTAACCTGGCAACACCACTGTGCCATCTTGTGGCGGCTGCAGAGTAGATTTGTGTTGGCGCAGGAAAGTCATATCTGCAAGCAAATCGAGGGAGACTCATCCATGATCATTAATATAATTATATATTAATATAATTAGTTTTAACATGTTAGTGTAACTAAGGGACAGCTCATACTCATTTTCGCCAGATGCACTACCACAGTACCTCTATTGAATTGTTTCCATGCAGTGTGCTAAATTATGTCAACCCCCCCCTCTCCCTCTCCACAGTGCTGCCATAGCTCATGAAGTCCACTTTATAACATGCCATCCCAGAGGGTTGCTTCCTATGATGCATCATCATGGACCAACCACAGGTCCTCTCGTCTTGGCTTCACAAGGCCGGCTCTCTGTGACTTTTAATGGATGGAAAAAGCTGGACAAATTAGGAGATACCTGTGTGCCTTTTTGAAACTGAGCAAAGACATTATTCCTGTGAAGTGCACCTGGGTTAAAACAAACATAGGTGGCCCAGTTAGAGTGGAGACTTTCAAATAGTTTTAGTATACAAACTAACGCCAGCTGCACTTTATTAGCGGGTCAATCCAAAGAGATGCATGCGTTTGTGTTTCTCGGGTTTTATGGTCTATTATTGATGTAATTTGACAACATAGTGCTTGGCATCCAGTGTGTTGTCATCCATTTGTACGGATCAAATGAGCTGATTGGTAGAAACAGTGTGACAGAGATCAGCTAACAGCGATGTGCACCATCAGCTATACCGGATCTCTGTGTGTGTGTGTGTGTGTGTCTTAAGTGCAACAACCAGACTGCCGTCCTGTGGGAACAGGACGTATTGCATATTCATAATCAGGTCTGATCACACTTTCAAATCAAATCAAATCAAATTTTATTTATATAGCGCTATATCATAACAAAGTTATCTCATAGCACTTGTTAATATAGAGCAAGTCCAAGCAAACTCTATATCTACAGACCCAACAA
>JAVQJF010062325.1:0-23219 GCA_036023855.1 Gadopsis marmoratus | reverse complement strand
GACCACTCTGCCTTGGGAGACCCTACCAGGGGCTAATGCCCCAGACAACACAGCTCCCAGGGTCACAGGGGCACCCAAACTCCTCCACCACGTTAAGGTGGCGATTCAAGGAGGAGCCTTTATGACTTTATGATGTATACAAAGAAATGAAAAGGACCATTGCTTTCCCTCCTTAAAAATAGCTGAGCTAAATCTATTTTGCTGGACTCAATACTTGACCCAATCTGCCTAACTCTAAGAAAGGGTCCGATCTTAGTGGCATTAAAAGAATAATACTTTCTTCTCTGCAGCTGGTAATGTAACATGATCAATACCACACATGCAGACAACTAATATAATAATCAAAGGCATAAACATAAAAGGGCAATGTGACAGTCTGAAGATATCATGTCTGTTTCCTGCTTTTCCTGCTCCCAAATGATACTCAAATCACTGTCTAAAAACCTCCATTTGAATAAATAATGGCACAATACAGAACACGCATCTTTGTTGGAAGAGGCGGCCTGTTTATCCAGGCAACCATCCAGGCTAAAAGCACCAGATAGCAAAATTATGAACAGTAATTTAATCACATAATGGCCCCCACACTCTCCAAAAGTCTAATTCCTTGTGTCTGCTCCTCTGTAACAAGTATGCAGTGTGAATTTTAATGATGGGTATTAGGGACAATTGTTTTATTCCATTTTAGACAACTCTGTTCGTGACTGATGGATAATGATCTTCAACAGATTCAATATAACAACTCAAAGGAGCGCACATGGATATGCATTCCTGATATGAACAGTGTTATAAAACTGAATTGGATTATATACTTCATAAGAAATATCTAGGCTATAAGAACTCAAGAAAAAGGCTCATTATCATTTCTTCTCCTACCAGACATTTACAGTATTTATCTGCAGAGCCAGAGTATTCAAAGAGACAGTTGATAACATTTTTATATAAAAAAGTCACAAAATCTTATCAAGTCTTTAAAATGAACGGAGAGTATCAGCAGAGGAGACTTTTTAAAAAATATTACGGCTGGTGTTTCATGAGTGCATGCAGCCTCCTCAGCTTGAGGTCACAGTAATTGACTATTTGCTGTTTGCTATTGCAAAGCTAGTTAGAGCTGGTTAGCTAATTAGGTTAATGAGCATTTTAATAGTCCTAAATATACATATGGTGGCTGCGTGCATGATTTTGTGCTGAAAGACAGAGGCTAAAGCTGCACTTCCCAGGCAAACGTCAAAGCAGTTGATAATCCGTGTAGAGGACTATAGGATGTAAATAAACCACATTGCTCTTGTATTGTAGAGCCAGCTGGTCAAAGTATTAGGAAACTTATATAGTGCACACTTATAATAAGGACAAGTGACAAAAAGAAGAACTGTTATTTTGTTCCGACATAATCCTGTTTGGATGCTTAGCTTACATACTTGACTTTATTTTCCAACAGAAAGTTATAGTTTTTAACGTCAGAAGAGTAAAGGCTTTTAGGATGAGGAGAAACTGATGCGTCTGGCAAATGTAACTGTACCTCAGGTAACACTGACTGGCCTTGCTGGAGTGTAAACCTAAATCCAATAAGAGATAGAGCTGTCACTATTCAGGGTAGAGGTTTACTTTACTTTACTTTGACTCAAAAGTCACTTTTTAAATAGGATATTCTATTTAATGTAAATGTTTGTCACCCTGGTGAACATAAAATGCATTCAGTAGTCCTTTATCCTTTGACTATTGATTAGCTACAGCCAAAATCGGTGAGACGGAAAGCAAAGATTGCTTTTTGAGCAGGTGGAAGCATTCTACAGGACAAAGCATGGCAGGGTGCAGTTCTGAAAGCCAGGCACCTTTTCACTTTTAGGTTGAAATGGTGGCACTATCGACTCGGAGACACAAACGGTGTGGGCTTTCAAAGTATCTCTCTATACCCACCTCTGTATCAAAGATCTGTCGGGGGGGGATTTACGGGTGCACTCCTGTAAGAAAACCAAAATCTGAGTAAATACTCCCAAGATACCAATGAAGGATGTGAAACCATTTTTTTTCCCCAGTAACTTTTGAAAGGAAGATGAGCCGCAAGTTTGTTACACTAGTATCAATTTCATGACGTGATACTTTGAACTCATCCGAGTCTGAACACAATCAAGCCGATCTTTAGCAGGACTCACGTAAACACCATTTGACTTTGCGGTTGAGTAAAGTAATTCTCTCTGTGATGTGAAGGCTGTGACTGCTCATATAGTGCAGTGTTTACCTTCAGCTTTGTCATTATCACTTGCCAGACAGATTGATTCAAAGGCCCAATCAGACCAGTTGAAGTAGATTGTTTGTTTGTACGTCTCCCTGGATTTTGGGTATTCTTTGTGCGAGTCCCTCTTTCAGTCTTGGAAATAGGCCTCAATTTCTCACTATGGCAAAGATCCAGAGTAAGCCCCATATTCTGTCATATTCATGGGTAAAAAAGATCACTGGAAACTCTGGGATGACAGACAAATTGCAGAGTGCAGCATTTGGAACAGCTACTTGAGGAGAAACTTGAAGGGGGGGGTGCAGTTTTGTAACAGACTTGACTTTAAAAAAATTCAAGCATCATAACAGAGGAGGGATAAGATGAGGCCTTAAAAAAACAATCTTTGACAGAAATGCCTAACGGATGTAGGTATTTAGATAAGGTATTTCCCCCATATCACACACATACCACGCCAGGGAGGAAATTGGACACCAAAAATGTCTGAATCGCGCTGCCCAAAAACTCAGTCATACTTCACTCTAATCTAATTGAGTTGGAAATTAAAGCCCCAGAATAAGGTTAGTGACAGAGCTTTTATAAATGAGGTATAATAATAGCCAAAGAGAATTGGATTTAATGATATCAAGTCAGTTTTAGGATTACCAAGTCATATGGAAGGTAAAATACCCTTCCATATATGTGCGTGTGTGTATGTGTATGTATATATATCATATATATGTGAATGTATGTGATACGGCTGGATAGCTCACTAGGTGACACCAATGACTCTGGTACAGGATACCAGGGTTCAATCTCCATTAGGTGGTAACTAACAAACACACAAGCTATACAATGCAGATAAAGGCTTATGGATGAAGATCATAACCAAGCTGGACACCAAGACTGAAGTGACAGCTATCAGGTGAAGAAAGGGCCATCATCACACCTGACCACCTGTGAGCAAGACATTGGAATGTAATTCGCAGAAATGCCTCCACACGGTTAGTCATGACAAGTGAGCTGAATGGCCAGAATGACTCATAAGGCAAACTCTGAGACAGTAACACTAAGCAGAAGGAGGCCTAGTGAGCATCAGAGCTATGAAACAACAAATCAGGATGCTAGGTCTCCAACCTCCCCCCTGAACCAGTCAGGGTGCGATGGGCTGGAAAGTTCCAAGGTCACAATGGGTCACACCTCCGAAGGTGTTTAAGAACAGAAAGAAAGAACAGGAGTAGCTAAGATGGTGAGAAATACCAAAGAAGCAGAAAGAGAAGGCAACGGTGCTGCCTGTGGTAATCACTCGGGGCTGTGACCCCCAAACTCCAACAGATTCCAGGAACAGCATCCGAGATCTCTGTCCAGAAGAGTGCAGTCCCAGGAGCAGCTAAGACACTGCGCAGGACCCTCAATCTCCCAGGCCTCTGGAAGAGGACATGAGCTTGAAGGAGGAATATAATAGGAGAATTATAAAATTTTATGAAAAATGACAATCAAATAGATGCCTGTTGCACAATATAATGAACCTGTGTGTGTGCCACATGTGCTTATACATACAAGACTTTACTGCCTTTACGGATTAACTGCACATAAGTGTCAGAATGGCAATCTTCTTCACCATTAGTGCTGTGATTCTTTAGCAGAACAAAGTCTTTTGAAGGTAGTCTGTTGAATAAATTACTCCTTTAATGACAGAAATATGACAACTACATGTTGAATAGAGGATTATGTCCGAAACCTCACACTGTCCTCATTAAAGTAGCAGATTTAAATTGTTTTTGTGTTTGACTTTCAAAGCACACATGTAGCTTTCATGCTGAAATTAACTTTGTCCATGAAAAAATCATCCGAATGTCATCACAGCATCATAACTTACTTCTCCATGTGAGTATGGCCACTGAGCCGTGGCTGACTGGCCACAGGGTTCACTGTACCAGTTTCTTTGATTCTTATGTTCTTTCATTTTTGTGTCTCTCCATCTCCCTCACACACACACACACTTCTATTTTCAACCCTCAGCCTCCCAGACCTTCTCAAGTGAAGACGGTCTCTTATTTCAGCACTTTGTATAATTTATTGAAATATTATTGTGGATTTCCTCAAAATTGATCAGCCCGCCTCCCTCTCAGGACAGTCTAGTGGCTATCTTGCATCTACCTAAAGCTATAATGTCTCTGAATAACTTAAACTGTAACTAGGTCAAGACAGGAGAGACCCAGTTGGACTTTTACGTCCTCCTTGTTGTCTTATTTCCACCTATCAGCACAGCAATTGTGTGCATGTGTGTGAGGGTGTTGTGCGCTTGCAAGGGCCTATATGCAACTGTAAACAAACCCTTTAGGCTCCCACATCAGATCCAGTTGAAGCTGTCACCGGATGACATTTCGTTTGAACCCATTGATGCTGATGATTTTGTCAGCCAGGACTTCTGTAATTGAAAATATTCATTACTGTATGTAATTTATTACTTTGTCATAAATCAGCCTTGGAGTCCTTGGACCATTTACTGCGATCATTAGAGTTTTAATTAAAACATCGAACTATGATAACGTTGCTATTTTCTGAAGGGCAATGAAATACAATCGGAGCATTTTATTTTATTTTATTTTTTGCATTGTATAATACAAGGTTTTACCACATTTGACATTAAGGTACAATCAGTTACTTCACCATGTTGACATACTTTGTTCTGTACATCTTCACACACTTAGCCCTTAATAATCTGTCACATTGAAAAGTTGATGTCTTGTCTTTCATGTGATGTAATTCAGGCATTTAGAGCCCTGTGTCATATTACAGCTGAAATAAATGTAATCATATTCAGTGCAGAACACTGGCACTGTGGTGAAATTTTAGATCGCTCATTTAAGTTTGCTGCTATGAACTGGAATATGTTAATCTAAAAGCAAAATGTACTGTACCAGTACATGTGAAAGGAATGCCGTGAACAAATAACTTTTAATGTGGCCGTAAATGATCCTTTCTGAGGGTGCAGGAACATCGCTGCTTTTAATGTGTAATTGGTTAAATGCCCCATAACTTGGACACACCTGCATTTGCTGGATCCATTTGCTGTTGACAAATGAGTGTTAAAGCGCTGCCAAAAAGCTTTCTATTCGTAATTTCAGTTCAACTTATGGCGGAGTGTATATATGCTAATTCCTCTTTCTACCACCACCTGATTTGAATGTGTTTTGTGTGTTCTGTTGGCTGTTATGAATTTCACATATAATTTTGTGTGGTATTCATTTGCTCTGCTGCTCAAAGCTTAAGAGGTTCTTAAGAGTCAAAATCATTTCTCTGTAAGTGGTGGGCTTCCATGTGCAGCTGCTTCACACAACAACGCGCCTGATGGTGTTGGTCAGCACTGTACTCAATCCATCTTTTGTCTCTGTTCTTGTACATTTTTTTTTCTGCATTTCCACAACAGGTTGGATCAAAAGGATTCGTGCATGTTACGCTGTAGTGTGGTTTGTGTTTTGGATAATGAAGCTCAGGGGTTTCTATCTTTTTCCGTAAGTGAGTCATAAGATGACTGCTCAAACACAATCAGTGCTGCAGGCTTTCATCTGGACTCATTTATCCACATCCACGCTGTCTCTTTGGGTCTATAGTCAGACTGATGGTTTGGCTTGCTTTTTCCCTCTTTAAGATACACACTTGTGATTTTTCATACACGCAATGATTCAGACACCACCATCTTTCTATCAACTATTAACTATTCTATTATCCCTTTGTTATTTTCTTGCAGTCTCTCAGGCCCACTGCGTCTCCAGCTGTTCTTGCTCCGTAAATGTTCAGAGGACACCTGTGGCCCATGTCCACCTCATTACCTTTACTTCTGTTTTGTGACCACCACGTCTCTTTCTCTCTAGGTATCACTCTATCTTTCTATTTATATGATTGTTAAAATAGAATGCAATGCATTCTATGATTTAACGTCATAGAATGCATCTGCCTTCATTCCACATTGAATTGCCTACAGTATCTTGAATTACAGTATTAAAGCACGTTTTACTGATGAATGGATCGTGGATAATGCCTGCAGACTGATTCATATCAGATAAAGAAGAACATCAAACCCTCTATATATAAACAACATTCCTGCTCATGATAAATATTCAGTAGACTCCAGCTTGGCAGAAAGATTACAGGTTACTAAACCACTTGCAATCACCATGGGTCACACACTGAGAGCTGTTTTGTATATAAGTTATGCAGTGTGAGATGATGCGGAGTAAATTATTAAACTATAGGATGTTTTTGTTTTTTATCTTGGCATGAAAAGGGATTTTAAATAATGTGAGATGGGTAAGTTTAGTGGAGAAAAATAATGGTTCACTCTAATGTTAAAACTAGCTCCACAGCTACTTTTAGGGAAGACGATTTGAGGCTTTAAAAGAGTGCTTTTGGCGTTACACTTCTATAACATTGTTGGGCTCAAAGTCAAAATCAATGCAGCACAACCAGAGATACTGTCTTTTTTATTCCACTCATTCTTCTTCCTTTTCAGAACCTGGTGCCTACATTATCCACAATGCATCTCACCCACCAACAGTTTGGTCAGAGATTCGGGTGTGTTATGCTAGTAGCAGCTAATGTAGCCTCAAGCAGAGATAAGGAGCCGGCTACCAAGGTCTGGTAAGCTCACTTCTCTCTAACTCCACACTTCCCAGCTTTTCTTCATTTTCAAACTTGTAGTCTTCAGACTCAGCCGAGTTATGTGACATCAGGTGAGATCATTTAGCAGGCTTCACGCAGCTCCCTCTGGAGGCACAAAAGTCTTTATATAAGATTTTCTGTATACAGAATTTGGTGTGAAAAATCAGTGGAGTTCCCCTTTAATTAATGACACATTACCCATTTCAGAGTCTACAGTGTTATCATTATTAAGTTGAGAAAATAAATATTATTAAGAGCCAGTTACTGAAGATAGCAACCAACATTCATTTACCTGTAAACTTGAAATTTTCCCTTCTTTTTGCCACATGGAAGCGGCTCAACAAGCTGTAAAAAACAATATTGACATGTTAAAGTTGATATGACAAACATGTAAGCTTGCAGAGCAACATAAGCATTTTTATTGAGTTTTTGAGTGTTTCTGACCACCTGATGAATGTATATCCAATATTCATTCTCCTTTTGAGCTTCTGTTTTCACAGCTACAGCAAAGGTAAAAGCATCCAGCATAGACCTTGAGGTTGATATTCTGACTGAATGTGATACGGTTGTAAAAGTTAAATATCTTGTAAAATGTTATTGTGAAATCAAGGTACTCATTCATTTATATTTCTACACATAAACATACATCTCTATATTTTAAGTGTTGGATATTCCCTGTGGTCTGAATGCCACAGTGCATAGGAAAAATGTTTCCATGAAAACCATGAAGGATAGGAGGCTGAACATAGAAATAACCCTGAATAACCATTTCTGACATAATGATGATCAAAGATCTATATGAGATGTTATTGTAGAGATGTAATCTAATCCAAATGCAAATTCAAAATGAGAAGCAGCTCACATAAATGGCAGCAGATGAAGGCTATATCAAGTTTTGTACTCTCATGGAGTTGGTCTGCGTGCGTGGGGGGGGGGGCTTTAATTCATCAAATTTGGCTTTCATCCAGTCAGCAAGCAGCGACCCCAGGTCCAAGACAG
This sequence comes from Gadopsis marmoratus, assembly GCA_036023855.1. Taxonomy (NCBI): domain Eukaryota; kingdom Metazoa; phylum Chordata; class Actinopteri; order Centrarchiformes; family Percichthyidae; genus Gadopsis; species Gadopsis marmoratus. The sequence continues at coordinate 15,343 of JAVQJF010062325.1, read as the reverse complement.
CCAGATGAAAAACACCTTTATAATGTCAGCTGTTGCTTTAGCTCAGTTCAACTGAAATTGGATGATAAACTGTTACAGGGATGATGCCATTTACTGTGTAAGATTTAAGTATGTGATAAACGGTGATTGATACACCTACATTTCTGCAAAGATAAAATTTTGCCTTATCAGTGCATATGTAGATGATGTATGATGGAACATAAACCGTTTTATTTTTATTATTTAGAGCTAAGTGAGTCTCAACAATCATATTTGCCGAAAAGCGGTCCACATAAGAATTTATTGTAAATGAGGACCAACTCGTTTCTCCTCACACTGAGGAAATATAGTTTGAGATAAAGTTGGCAACTTACTGTGAAAAGCCCCTGATGGATTAGCACAGATTTAAGAAAATATGCTGCAATGGACAAAATTGCATTACCTGAGAAATGGTGAGGAATGGTTGACATAATTATTTAGTTTCCAAAGTTATTTGCATATAAGTTTCCCCCTCTGGAAAGCATTCTGTTCCGTCTCTTTACTCTTTGTGCATTTACTCTCTTAAAATATCCTTCTTTTTGAATATCTGAAAGCCTCTGCTGTCACCATCTCATGCAAAGTACTGTGAAAAATTGCACCTAAGTGTCCATCTCAAAAGTTCAACTGCCACCCCAGAGTTTGAACGTGTCACGAAAAGGAGGAAGAGTGGGGGAAAATGATCCACAGCACAGGAATATATATTGGCATTTGGCAGATTGAGGCAATACATTAAAGAAAAACACAAAATTAAAGAATGAATCTCCTTATGGAAATGTCAAAAATTCTAATCTTTCTTGTATTTTAGCTATATGCGTTAATATTTCTTTCAAATGTGTGTACGCAGGCAAGACAGTGATGTAACTAAGGATACCGGTGTAGTGTGAATTTGTGTCTTCTGATTTCTTCTTTAATGATATGGTGTCGAAGTGGGTCTATGCATCAAGTGTAGTCAGTGCTCACTGAAAAATAAGTGCTTACACTACAGAGAAAATACAGTTTTAAAGGGGGGGGGGGGACATAGCTGCAAATATTTTTCATCCTTAGACTTCACAGCACTATCAGACCACAGATGAAACAAAAGCAACCCTCTTTGTGTGAGAAACCCTGCAACCTAAAAAAAAAATAAAAAATGTTCAAAGACCTGATTCATGAATATTTTACCCAACGTGCCAGAAGTTCATCTGAACATCTGAACGTACTGGAGTCCATCAATAGCCTATCTGTCTTAACACCCATGGCCACACAATGTCACTTTCTCTCTCTCTCTCTCTCTCTCTCTCTCCCTTCCCTTCTCTCACTTTGCCTCCGTCTCTCCTCTAACGGCCACACACAAGGCCATTCATTCAAAGGCCTCATCCAGCCACAGGGGTCCCCTGAGGTACCTATATGTACAGACAGGAGGGAGAGCCAGTGGAGCTCGTTGCTTCTTCCTCTCTGATGATGAGACTCTATAGGGCTTCCTTTGACACCCACTCTCTGCTTTGCTCATAGTTTGATGATGAAGGCCTGTTTGAGAAAAGTGATGGGGGGGGATTTTTACCGGTTTAAGACTAATGCTTAACACTTCGAGACTTTGTGGCTAGTTCATCTAAAATGAAAGTAATGTAGTAAGTATCTCTTACTAATTGTAATCCTCTGGAACTCTGGAAAAAGCTGGCATGGATTCATTTTGTTTCCAGATCAGCCGTATGGTTAAGTAATGAATCGATTTGCGAGAAAATACATTAAAATGTATCAAATCACTTAAATCCAGTGGCGTTTTTTAATTCACTGCTTTCGTAATGAGTGGTGTCATGCAATTACAAATACATAACTAGCTATTACTCAACCTTATATACCTTTATCAGAGAGATAAAACACAATGATGGATTGCCAACCTGGCAAAGCGTGTGGCTTGTTTAGGAGTGTGCACCAACTAAGTTCAATAAATGAAATCATAAGGGCCTTTAATGGGGGTCTTGCTTCATTATCTAATCTTGACAGGACCTTGAAATCTAGATTCAAGACCATAATTATTTCCGTTTTAATAGTTGCTTATTCCTAAATGAATGTGTTAAATCAGATTACCACACATCAGACCTGGGGCCAGAAAATGAATGTAAGACCATATTTTCATTCTGGATATTACTTTTGAAAAAGTGAGGGTTGCATTACGTTTGAGGACATTTACATTTTCACAACAGCTGACTTTGTTATTGTATTGGCCCCTGCACTGCAGAGCGAGCCTGTTACATTACGCAAGTGCTGCATTGGACTGACCCACCTCCATCCACTGCAAAACAGTTGAACTGGCTGACATCTCCAAGTACCTTGGACTCATTATAGACAAAACATTTATTGAGTTTTAACCAACACACCACTGCTCTCCATAAACGATGCCAGCAATGACTCCATGTCATCTCTGAATTCAGAGCAACTATATGTATGGAATTCAGTGAGGTATTTTATTTAGGGCTGCTATGGCAGAAGGGACTAAACATCTGCCAAAGTGGGCCCTGCTCCATTCTGAAGTCCTGCATCTGAGGCCAGATGGGGGTAACGTGAAGTGTGGACTGAGTGGGTGATCAGCAGTGCCATTTGCTATGGTGAGTGCTATACGTGTGATGGCTCTGTTGTTGAGGTCTGAGAGATTAGCTGCAGGGACGCTAATGATTTCTGAGGCCTGATACTGTTAGTTAGTTTTTGTGGGAACACAAGGAGGTTGTGTGTGTGTGTGTGTGTGTGTGTGTGGGTGTGTGTGTGTGTTGCATTGCAAGCACGGTATACTATGTGGGGATATAGGAACAGGCATGAATGTGCTATAGCACCATATGTCCACCTTTTTTAATTTTCCTTGTGAGACATGAACATGTGCAGATTGTGAAAGCAAGTTTTCGTCCTGGGACATCTATTCGTCATAACCTTTAACAGCCATTTTCTAAGTTTAAAAGGGGAGGTTGTCTTATAATCAGGGTCCCCTTATATTCTGACCAATTCCATATCCGAGCCTAGATATAAAATGGGGGGTTAATAGGGGCCCAGCAGCTAATTTTTTCCCTGTGCCCCTCAAGAAATTGACCGGATGACCGGATCCCCATATGATGGTGAATGCGGTCATGTTAAAACCGTTGGGTTCAATGAATAATGTTAAGGAATAATGTGGTGTATATATCCTTCATGAAGCATTAGTTTATAAGAGGCGTTTACTAAACCTAGGACAGTAATTCTGCAGCCTCCTAATGTATATTTTATATAATATCCAAGTGCTTTATGGTGAGTTTCCCTTTATCTCCTGTATGACTGCAGTGTTTTTCTGTACATACCGCGATATTGAAAGTAGTAGAATGAGACTGAGTGTGTCACATATGATGGCAAAGTGTGGCAGAGGGAAGGAGGGCTGATGAGCTGGCACAGGGAGAGAGGCGCACATTGTACTTTGCGCTGGAGAAGAGGGAGCGCGCTGCTCCTCTCCATCACATTCCAATTTCCAAACGCTGACGGGGGAAACCGACGAAGCCAGGATGTAATGTCCAGCCAGAGGACGTCCACAAAACCGGCCACGGACCATTTCTGCTCAGCCCTGTGGTCCCTTAGAGCGGATCATCCTGCTCCACCAGCCGCGTGTTGGCGCTCTGCTCGGTGCAGGAGTCCGTCGCCCGATCGACAGAGAGAGAGAGGTGCCGCTCGCTGCTTCATCCCGCTGGATGGATCCGAGCTCCTCTGCTTCCTCTTCTTCTTCTTCTCACTTGTATCCGAGGACTCGGTCGTTGCAGAAACTCTGATTCTGTTTGGAAGAGTTGGGATTTTGTCCCCCCCAATCCCCCCCCCCCCGCCCCTCACCCCCCTCCACTTTGATCCGTGAGTGTGTTTATGCGTTTTCTACCTAATTCACGCAGGGTCCCTTCTCTCAGAATACGCTGAGATGCGTATCTAGATGAGCACATCTCCACTATTTGCAAGGGAAAAAAGAAAGTATTGTCAGAGTGCAAAATGTTGCACACTCGCCTTTGTCACGTTGATTTGTCTTTTCTTTTAAAGGTGTGTGTAAACAATACCTTTAAAAATGAACTGACCTTTATTTCTAAAGCAATTTCAGGTCATTGATGTTTTTTTTATTTGTAATTAAACCCCCGATAAACGACGTAAGCTAACAATACTTCCATGTAGATATACATCTGGAGCAGTTACCTTTCTCATTCCGATTCAACAGGTTTGTCTCAGTCTGACAGTTTCAGCTGATGCTGATGCTCAGGACAGGTTGCAGTTGTAGTTGTGTCTTTGCTGCTGATGTTGTTGGTTTAACCGGCTGACTGCATTGTATTCTCTGTGCCTCTAACTAAAGATTCACAGAGGCTATGTAGCAAGTGTGAGCTTGGTTCATAAATGCAACTCAACAAGCATCAGTCACAGTGTGTGCAAACTGTTACAGGCTCTATCAGGAGAAATCTTGGAGTATACATTTCAGGTAGCATGCATGTGAAAGCCTACCTAGAATCGAACTGAGACTAGACTTCACCTTTACCTGTCTGCGGTCTGTCTGGTTGCCCAGCACTTGTGCTTTAGCTTTTCCTTGAAGTTAGTTGACATTTTGGGAAGGTTCTGCTGGATTTGGACTGAAATCAGGAGAGAGTGACAGGAAATGAAATAGAGAGGAAATGTCATTTGGAAATCAAAATTTCACAAGTTTTATCAGAATCGGTGTGTACGTGTACAGTACACATACAAGGAATTTGACTCCAGGTTTTTTGTGGTCTAGAAATATGCATACAGCTAAAAACAAGGAGAACAGGCTGAAGACCGATAGGTAAAAACAAACAGAACTATTTTCTACATACAAGTAGGTGAAAAAAAAATCTAATTTTGTAAACTGAATAAAAAGCAACAATACTAGCAGCGTGCAATGGCTTATATACAAATAGTGCAAAGAATTAAACACTGAACGTGTATATACAACATAACATGCTTACATTTATATCTGAATATAAATTCATGCTGCTTCCTTGATGATCCACGATGGCAGACACTGATACTTTGGTCGATCATCTAGTGTGCTGCAGTTTTCAGCTTTATGTTTCCTCTTTTTTGTTGCCATTTATCCCTCAGATGTGTTGATTTCGAGGAAAGTCGACTCTGAATGTGAGGAGGACCGCTTTGAAGAATCTGCTTCACGATGGCGACAGGAGTAGCAGCGTGGCTCCCTTTTGCCAGGGCAGCAGCCATTGGCTGGATGCCTGTAGCCAACTGTCCCATGCCCATTGCACCAAGAGACAACAGTAAAAGACAGGACGAGCTGATCATCCTCAATGTTAGTGGCCGTCGTTTTCAGACCTGGAGAACCACTCTGGACCGCTACCCTGACACCCTTCTGGGCAGCTCTGAGAAAGACTTCTTTTACAATGAGGAAAGCAAGGAGTACTTCTTTGACCGGGACCCGGATGCCTTCAGAAGTATCCTCAACTTCTACCGTACAGGGAAGCTCCACTACCCCCGCCACGAGTGCATCTCAGCCTACGATGAGGAGTTGACCTTCTTCGGCATCATCCCTGAGATCATTGGTGACTGCTGCTATGAAGAGTACAAGGACAGAAAGAGGGAGAATTTAGAGCGACTGCAGGACGATCAGGAAGACAACAAGGACCAGAAGCTGCCCAACATGAACTTCAGGGAGACCATGTGGCGGGCCTTTGAGAACCCCCACACCTCCACCATGGCCCTGGTCTTCTATTATGTCACTGGTTTCTTCATCGCCATCTCAGTCATCACTAATGTGGTGGAGACAGTGCCCTGTGGCTCCACCTCCAACCAGAAAGACATGCCATGTGGTGAACGCTACACGGTGGCGTTCTTCTGCATGGACACCGCCTGCGTCATGATATTCACAGTGGAGTACCTGATGCGCCTGTTTGCCGCACCCAGCCGTTACCGTTTCATGCGCTCAGTGATGAGCATCATCGATGTGGTGGCCATCTTGCCGTACTACATCGGCCTGGTAATGACCAACAACGAGGACGTGAGTGGCGCCTTCGTGACGCTGCGCGTGTTTCGAGTATTCCGTATCTTCAAGTTCTCCCGTCACTCGCAGGGCCTGCGGATCCTGGGTTATACACTCAAGAGTTGTGCTTCAGAGCTGGGCTTCCTCCTCTTCTCACTCACAATGGCCATCATCATCTTCGCCACGGTCATGTTCTACGCAGAGAAGGGCTCCAGCTCCAGCAAGTTCACCAGCATCCCAGCTTCCTTCTGGTACACTATTGTCACCATGACGACGCTCGGGTGAGTGATAGACATATGCACACACACACACACAGGTAAATGCATTCATATACATAAGATAAAATAAAAATGTATTAATCCCACGGCGGGGAAATTTACATTGTAAGCATCCTTTATCTCGTTCACTGTGATGCACTGTGCTTGTTACAGAACCGAACCAATTGTTTATGATGTTAATAGATGCGCCAGATGCATTTTTGCCCACTTTTAAAAAGAAAATTAATTATTTATGAAAAACTCATGGAATATCAAATTAGCACTGAGACAGCCTGCCCCCATACTTCAGTACGCTACATCTTATTTGAGGCTTCCAGTGTGGGGAAGGGTGGGCAGTGTACAAAAACCTGTGGCATTTTGTGTGCCCCACTTAGAAGGAGACAGTGGTTGAATGCCTACAATACATCTTTAGTATTGAAAAGATGTCCAGATGCTTCACAGGTTGTTGTTTTTTTTCTTCAGGAATAAATGTTTCTCTTTTCAGTTTTAGCCTTTTGAGAAAATGATGCCCAACCTGTAGCCTGACACAAGGCACCGAGCAGTGCTGTATCATTATGATTACAATGATACTGATCCGTTGGTGGAAACAAACTGTTATGATTGGTCAGCCAATTTGTAATTATCCAATAAATGTACAAATCTTCATAATTTTTCCACCTGTGGCGTTTAGATGATGCGGCTCCTTACTATCTTTGGATTAACAGTGGTTCAGTTGGATTGTTTTACAGAGAAGAACAATAGTTTTTGTTGTATATTTCTGTATTTTCTCCTGGTTCGGGGGACACCAGAAGCACGTTATTTGTGGCCTAGTGTAAAAAATGCCTTGTGAGGAATTAATTTGACTGCATTATAAAGTCAGATTGCTCTGCTGTGTGCCTGGAGGCGAGGTGTCCCACGAGATATCCTCTGTCACCTTTATTATGATTCCACTCTGCTCTTAATCTTTTCACACAAGCTGGTTGAGACTCAGTGCTATGAATGGCAGGCTGAACTTGAAAGTGTTCCTGAAGTTTGGCAGAGTGAAGTATTCTTTGTATGAAGGCGCAGTGGAAGAATAGATATGAGTTTCTAAAAATCTGGTTTTCCTTGCAGCTCTCTTTGTAGATAATGCTGTACATGTGGATGCAAAACTTTTACAATAACATGGCATGATACAAAAACATTTTTGGTAGTTTCACTAATATAAATGAGTAACAGCATGCATTTCTGAGCATAAACGACAATGTGATCAAACAGGAAGAGCATTAAAGGATAGGTATACATTTTTTTTCTGTCTGTCTGAAAACCCACATGCTCACATCTTCATTGAAAGCATTATTGAGTCAGTGTAATTCTTATTTCACTTCATACGGGCTGTGAAGATATTACTTCCTAACATGACTTCAGTGTTAGTGATTGGGGATAAAAAATGCATACTTAAATTCAGTTGAAGACGAATTAAGTGTATATCTTCCAAAGTTACAGTCTAGAGCTGTAATGGTAAAGATTATTTACAATTTTGAAGAATCTGTTAACTGGTTTTATGATTCATTGGTGTATAACAGTTTAGTGAAAAATGCCCATCACCGTTCCCCAAAGCTGAAGTTGATGTCTTCACATTGTTTGTTTAGTTTTACCAAAAGTCCGAAAGATTTTACATTTATAACCTTAACAGTGAAAAGCAGCATTTGAAAAGCTGGAACCAGGGAATATTAGGGTTTGTTTTTCTCTTGATGAATGACTTAAATGATAAATTGATTATCCAAATTGTTGTCAATTATCTTTCTGTCATACAACTAAAAAGCCTGTAACTTTGGAAGGTATCCACTTGATTTGAATAACTCAATAACTTACACTCAAGTTGTTTTAGGAATGGATCTCTTCAGCAGTAGGAACAATTACAACACCCAATAACTCCACGTACATAAGGTCATGTTAGTTTTTTTTAAGATTTTTATTAAATCAAGCCCTGGTTTTGTTATAATTTATGGTCAACATTTCTTTCTCTAATAGCCATTCAATACTAAATTCTGTAACTACCTCTCTATATAGGACTTTTCACTGTCAGCGGCAGAGTCCGCCATTCTCGAACTGGATTTAAATTGTCAACTAGGACTGAAATCTTCAGGATTATAATTTTGAGATAGACCTGAAAAATGTGAACCTATCCTTTTAATTATGAATGGAGATCTCCATGGCCAAAAAAAACACCTTCTTTATACAGACGTAACTTTTCAAACAGACTGAGGGCTCTGAAACCTGTTCATATTGTGCTCTATTCTCTGCAGTGTTTATTACTGAGAGGGATCTGCTCAGAGAATACTGGACAGGAGAACGTGTGGGCTGTCATGCTGCACCTCATTTGACCCCAAGATACCTAATGATGTGACCTTGTGGCAGTTTCGAGGAGCGACATCTTTGGCTGGCAGACCTGAAATGTTCTGTGCTTTATAAGTTTGACATTTCAGTGGTTATTTCAGAATCGCAAACCACAAAAAACAGTAATTCATTCTTCAGGTTATGGTCAGTGTGTCAACGTTTTGTCGTTTCACAAATACAGAAATGGAAACAAAATGAAAAGTCAAGCCTGGATCTACAGACTTTACTCTCTCTATGGCTGAAAAGGCTGCATGACCTTACCTGTGCTACACAATATGTGTAGGTGTGTGTGTGTGTGTGTTTGTATATGTTTTAGCTGTAACTATTATAAAAGGGTATTTTGTACTGCACATAAAAAGGACAGAAATGCCAAGGGGAAAGCATTATGCAAATTGTGAACCTTGAACAATGAGTTTGAGTGCGGAGCCATTATGTCCAGCACACAATAGGCAGCAGCACTGAGAGTCTATCTACAGCTCAGTAGTGATCAACTGATGCATGTTCAAGGTTCAAGGTAAAGATGTGTTTCCTCTATGAAGCCACACAGGTGTACCTATGGGATGTATAGATGATGGTGAGGCCAGCAGATATTGTTAGACATATTTATGTTCCAGATCAAATATCTAAAATCTAAAACCAAATCAAAGAGAATACATACGGTATGTTCAGACATTCTGTGTTCTGCTTTGCCAAAAATCTGTTAATTTTCTGCTTTTCCAAACAGGATCTGACCTTCTTTGAGTCCCAGAGTGCAAATGCCAAATTAAAAATGAAAAAAAAAAGACGAATACTTTCTGTATTAGTTCATTTTTAAGGGACAAATACAGAGAAACGATGGCAGTTGCAAGAGCAGTGTCCGGTGTACTGTACACATGTACATAGCCGAAGCTAATTTCCAACACCAGTCCCTTGATGGGCATTGATCCTGCAGAAGAAAATTTGGGATTTTAAACCCAAAAATATTCAATACAGGTATATTTTAAATTGACACTGTTTTTAAAATATTTGTTTTATTGTCTGATTCTAGCTTTTGTTTTTTGTTTCTGCACTGTCCAACATAAAGCTGCACGGTATTCAGCTGTTTGCAGCACCATGCATTTGATGCAAAACAACCAAAACATAGGCTTTTCCCCCCACAAACAACAATCTTTGTTCTGTAGAACTCCAACCCACACGAGGAAAACAAAAGCAAGTCAAAATGAAATATGTTAACATACTGTGCTAGTACAGTATGTGTGCAAAGGCTTTTTTCAGCAAACACGCTTACATGCACACCAATGTACTGTTACTATCCCCAACCTCAGTTATAAGTTTTAAGATAAGATTTTCGTGAACTCAAGCGCCATCTTTGATAGTTTTTACAGTCTGCATTTTTTCAGCAATAGCCATTCAGTGCATTTACCTTCTGTAATTTTCTCTGTATATTTTTGTTGTTAGTGACTGAGTCTGCCATTCCCGCGCGCTGGATTCAAAACATGGGGTGCCATTTGTTGTGAAGCTGCGCACCTCCAACTCCTCAGCATGGTAGTTAGACAAGCTGTCCCCATTGAATGGGTGTGTAGTTTTTAATCTGAGTCCAAATGTGGCTTCTGGCAGGAACACACACATTCAGTAACAAACATACAGACCCGTTAATAACAGACCCAAACTCAACTCACATACACACACACACACACACATGCACACACACATAGTTATTTTCTATGATCTTGTCTCGCCTTTATGACCTGCCTCTCTGCATCCTCTCTGTGTCTGCATGAGCCCAGACAGTGCAGCTCAGCAGTTCTGGGTAATGGGCTGGAGCTGAGGGAGATGAGGGGGAGAAAGGGACGGACTGGCTGTATAATCAGCCACTTTCACTGTCCAGGAACAGGGGTGTTAAATCAACCTCAGGTGGCTGATAAAAGAATCTGGATTGAATCTCAGCGAGGAGCGCTCCCTGCGGCTGCCTGCCGGCGCTTGCCGCTGTAGGAGCCGGCCAGATATGCAGCCATTGGCGTCAGTGGGACAGGATCCAAAAGATTGATGAGGACGGAGAAAGCCCTCTCTCCGCCTCTCTTTCGCTACCTAACTTTTCTGCCCCACCCCCTCATCCTTCCATGAGTCTCCCAGGGGAACATCTATTTTGAGAACACAGGCTCTGTATGTGAAAGGGACTTATCTCTTTCAACTCTAATCTGATACACGATACAGTCACAATGGATGAGAGCTGCCGTTTCTACCTGCATGACAGGTGCACTGGAAGCGAAGGTTCGCTGGCACGCCACCGGCTCTCCCAAGTCTCCCACACCTCTAAAAACATTATTAACCCAATAATGAGAGAAATATTAATGAGGTGTGCATTAAAATCTGACTCTGGTGTTATAATTAGAGTGATTCTCCCAGTTGTAGAGTCCTGGTCCTGGACGGAGGCTTGTTCTGTAGCAGAAAGTGAGAGAAAATGTTGTTATGCATGTAGGTCATGTTCCCATCTCTGCCTTAATCAGTGGCTATATATAATCGGCTCCTTTCTTCAGAGAGACTTTTAGCTCGCTCCCCTCTGCGTTCTCTACTCAACATCTCTATTGGACAATGTGGACTGGGTCTGGGGGTCATCGTCAGGAAGAGCGAGGTCAGACGAGGCATGCTTAGGGTTCAGAAGAACTCTGTGGGACAGGGTTGGTCGAAAGCGAGAAGGAGGTGGCCGAGAAAGGCAAAACAAAACTTTCTTTCTTTGACGGTTGCTTCAGTTTGTCCACATTCATAATCCATCATATCCACACATGCACATGCTACAAGTAATGATTATTTTCAGTATTGATTAATTTAGCTTTGCATTTTTCATGAATCCATTATACTCAAAATATACTTTCCATGTCTATGTAGCCACGAGGGTTGGCGTGATGATTATTCTGTTATCTGCCCGTGTCCCCTAGGGTCATACACTGTATGTGTTAACGTGTCTGTGTATGCAAACACCCAGCGTAGTATAAACGTAAGAGACCGTCCTAGAAAAACGACAGCATCGGTCGTTTCAGCGAATGCCCAAATCCAAGATTTGTGTATGTTCAAGTGACAAGTGGCCACTGTAATTATTACGCTTGGCTATTTGAGGCAAAGCAGGAAGTAATGTGAGGTTGTTGTAAGAAATTGTTTGGAGTTTTGGAAGGATGTTGTCCTGCTGATAGGGAGGCCGGCTCAGAAAATCTGTTGTTCTGGTGAGCAGTTACAAAGAAGTGTCATGTAATGTGGAGGACCTGTTGAACAGAACCCTGTCCTGAGACCCCAAACTCATTTCATCAGAAAAGCAGCAAAACACTACTTTCTGTCAATTCACAAACCATTTCAGCAGGATACAAACACACTCTTTTTCCATCTTGTGCATCAACATTGCTGCAGTTTAGTTTGATCATTTGGAAACTGGCACCTTTCAAAAACTGATAAGCAGTGTTCGTCTGTTCTTTGTTGTCGATGTTTGTGTTGCTCGTGAAAATCTTAGAGCGTGTAAGGTTAATTGCCCAAGTTGACCACCGCAGTCCATGGCACTGTGAAACTACAATAAGCAAGACTGGAGCAGTGAGTTTGGTGACAATAAAGGAAGCAACAATCTCAGGCCTGGTCGATGAAAGGTATTCTTAACTGCATTCTTGGCTCTGCACACAGCTCTGTGTGCAGAGATTAATTAACACCGGGCAGAACAAAGCCTCTCATGTTGGGAGTTAATCAATAGTCTGTTTGAGTAGTTTAGTTTTTACAGCATACATGTAATTTCGAAAAGCATCCTTTGCCTTTTTTGATCAAAATGTGGTCTCTAATTGTGTGAGAAAAATTTGATTGTTTTCTTGCTTTTTGTTTTGCTTGATATGTAAATAATTCTATATTTTCCTAGTGTTTGAGCACTGGATGCATCATGTTTACAGCAACGGAAACAATGGATAATTTGTAACACAAGTGAGGAGTTTGCATGGCCAATTAATTCTGGAACGACATCCATTGTTTTGTTAATAATTCAGGATCTTTGCGCCATGCTGAAACATGTGGAGCTGCATAGTTTGTAAGGGGTGGAATGTTCTTTGGCACAAATCATCAGATGTTACATATTGGGGTGCTTTTCTGTGGCAGCCTGCTTTCAGATAGAATTAATGGGCTATTTTGCTGCCTTGCTGAACCCCTGGGGTCAAAACGAGTGCAGCTCATAGGAAATTAGAAATATTCCTGCCTTTATCGGGCCAAGATGCTCTTGGAGCCAATTTCCCAACACAAGGCTCTTTAATAGAAACCTTTGTAATGATAGCTGTGGAATTTAATTTAGGTCCAACACGGGTTCATTTAACACCTAAACTCATTTAAAAAGAATTAAACTTGCAAAAGATAGTGGTGTCTGGAAAGCTTAACGACCTCTGCTCCGTCTCGCTATTTCTCTCTCTTTCTCTCTCTCTCACTGGTTTGGTAAAATGGCCAAAGCTTTACCCCATTGGGCCATGTGCTCGCTCTCTCTCTCTCTCACACACACACACACAGCGTCTGTTTCTTCATTCATATTGCATTTACAGTAGCCTGCATGAGCACTGCCATCGGTTGTTTTTTTTTTTTGGGTCAAGCAGCAGCACAACATGTGCACAAAAATCACCTGTCAAATCAGCGGCTTCTGTGTGAACCGTGATGTAGGCGCAGGAGCGGCAGCCACACTGACGCACCACAGCAGTAGCTGGGTTAGCAGCACACAGAGAAATCTCACAATACTCTGGACTCGGTTGAGCTTAGACTCCTGAGCGTACCACAACAAACGGTATCATCCTCTTTTTTTTATAGTGATAGAATACATTTTCCCAGGTGTGTAGGGGAGGTGTTGACTTACAATGACCAATTAAATACCACTCATGCATTTCATTAAAGGAATACAAAAGAACATTCCAACAGCATCTTATTGAGCATTTTCTGTATACAATATTCAAGTATAGACATGTAATCGATGCCTTAAGGCACCATTGTCCTCCATCAGAACTGCTTGTCAGATGGTTATTGACTTTAGAAACTCCCTCCCCCTCCCCCTACACATTTCCAACGTTGGAATAGGAGGAGCTGTGTCATACCATTTCTGTAACCTTCTGCAAACGACAATCTGACATTCACACCCACTTCACTTTTGTGACTGGGCTCGTGATAATTCATTCTTAGGGGTTTGTCACTAGTGCCCCTCATATACATTTATTAGTGCAGCTTTAAAACGGCTGTAAATAACAAATATGTAATTCAACTACCTTGTGCATTAACTGATTTTCCAGCGGATCTTCTCGGAAGGTTGATCATCAGCAAGATAACTAATGACATTTTCCATTCATGTAGTCAATTCTTTTATGTTCACATTCATCTGAAAACAAGCAGTTTTGGCATCACTGAACAAACCTTTATTCATCTTCAGAGCGATCCAGCTTGAAAAGGCTGAACTGTTGCCTTCTGCTGTCACACACTGGACTCACTTGATTGTTTTTCATACTTGACTTGTGATAGCAAAGCACTGAACACACTGCAGACTGCACCGTAAACACCAAGCAGCTTTAACCAGTACAGTATGTGTAAATGTTCTCTTCACATAGTCCGAACATAGCAGTAAACATGGCGGCGGTACCTGTGCTTTGTTGTATAAGAAGAACGTATTATAAATCTGTTAAAGTATCTTTTCTGTTTTGCCCTAACATCACTTAATGGTCCAGTTTTAATTGTGATTATGTCATATAACCAAAACTAGTAGCCAGGAGACCGGCAGCCTCCACATTTCTTTGCAAATTTAGTTTCATGTCAGTCTTTCTGCTGTAATCAAGCGCTGTCACCGACTCTGATCTTTCTCCTTGCTTTCCACATCAACCACCGAGCAAGGGCTGCTGGCTTGCGTTTAGCAGGGGATGACAACTTCAATCTAGGACACTGTAAATTGACACATTTAGCACCTTTTTAAACATGCTGCTTTTTACGTTGTCTTGTTCAGTAACATGAAGTAATCACTGTTTGATTGCTTGAGTGTCACATTTGGGTAGTGGGCTGTCATGCTGGCAAATGGCTGCATTCATATAGCCTAGCGCCTTTATCCAAAGTGCCTTACAGTTCGCGCACCAACAGCAGTGAGCTATCATGCAAGGTTACTGGCCCGACCATCGGGAGCAATTTGAGGTTCAGTGTCTCTGAGGACACTTCGACCAAGTTTTTTGGCCTTTGACTAAGGCCAGCAAAGTGAGGAGAAGTGAAAATTTAGGTTCGGAGAAAGTCGAGAGAAAGAGGTTGAGAGCAGAAAGCATAGAAGAATAGAAATATGTTGTGATAGTGGGAGGAACTGGGAAGAGACAGAGGAGAGGGGCAAGCGGCTTGTAGGAGGAAGGCGACAAGGAAGGAAGGAAGTGTATCTGCTGTTGTCAATAACATTGTAGCTGCCATTGCTTTGCATTTTCTGTATGTGGAGTTGCTCTTACCTTACCTCCCCCCCCATATCTTCTTTTTTCTCTCTCTACCCAACCGGTCGAGGCAGATGACCGCCCACCAAGAGCCTGGATCTGCCTGAGGTTTCTGCCTGTTAAAAGGCAGTTTTTCCTTGCCACTGTCGCCTAGTGCTTGCTCATGGTGGAATTGTTGGTCTGTACATATAGAGTTGGCTTGGACTTGCTCTATATTAACAAGTGCTATGAGATAACTCTGTTATGATATAGCGCTATATAAATAAAATTGAATTGAGGGTTCAGAGACTGAT